>KE412533.1:4280-15974 GCA_000439335.1 Phytophthora x alni | reverse complement strand
ACAATTTTCGCACGCGTCCAAGCCGTTGATACGCAACAGGGGGTGATGGAAACGCGAATGGCTTCAATTGGAGCACTGCAGCGAGTTCGCCCCGCGAAACAAGACCGCCAGGAAAGCGTAGCCAAGGTGATTGAAGAATCCTGGTCAAGTGACGAGGAATCGTCTTATGATGAAGACGCAGACGTGGAGATGGTGGCACCTGCTGAAACACGTAGCTGAGACGGTGTCGAAGATAAACATGCAAGCCCAAATACGCGCAAGGCACAGCGGCGTGTCTTACGCGCGTTGCGCTAGCTTCGCTATGCTACGTTTAGGGTACACGTTACAGTTCGGTGGCAGGTAACCTTTGGGAAACAGGAAACGCTTCCGATACAATTTGACAGCAGGTTACACTTAGGCTACAGCATACACTTTGATGATTTCCAAAACAAGGTGTGTTTTGAATCTAACGTATCTTTTGAATACAACGGCCCCGAAACGGAATTATTTCAAAATTACGGCCCCGTAACAGGATTTCCCCAAAATTTAAACATGGGATCGTCTGATTGGCGGAATACCAAATCAGTGACCAATCAGTAGTGGGTAATCGAGCCGAATCAACCAATGACAAAAGGGCTACTGAGCGAATTCTCTTATATTAGTACTACAACTGATCGTGCCGTCGTTACCCTTGCATATGTTATATAATTTCCCCCAGTATATACGTTGTAGACCCGTTGTTTATTGAGGCACATTACTACTGTACAGTGTATTTCGACGATGATCTGCACCCACCAAATTCTCTGGTGTCACGTTTTGATAATTCTTCCTACATGACGTGTGCCTATTGTGTCGGACAGCTGGAAATGCCGAGTTGTAATAAATCTGCCAGAATTGCGTTTTCAAACCGGCAATTCCAGCACAGTTATCGTAAATCTGGATCCAAACCCATGGTATGAGAAATAATATGGTCGACATGCACTTTCTTTTTCTCTAACTTTAATTATATCAAGGTCCAGATTTTATAAATCGACCAAAGCGCTAAGTGAAAACGACAAACGCATTGCAAAGCACAATAAGGGTCGGTCATATATCGGCCCGGAAGCGGGCTGAGACCAATCAGCAATCGAGGTTGTGGGTTGAGTACCACTCCTGTGAGGGTGACACCCCTTCTCGTCCCGCTGGGATGTCGTGTGGCACGGTCGCGGGATACTCCAAATTAGAGAGCGTGACACTCTCACCTGCATTCTCGCGCTCATCGCTCGGCTGGAAGTCGCCCCAAGCCAGCAATTACTGGTCCGGTCCCATCCCGCTGCGCGGGGAGATATAAGACCGACCCTAAATCCAGTCCCAGCAGCAGCGGAGGGCGTTAGCATTGTACATACAGAACAGATCAACGGCACATCAAACCTAGAGAACGCCAAACGGCCACCCTCCCGTGCTGCGTCCACACAGCACGTCTGCTGTGGCACCTTAGAAATGTGTCACCACCGCAGCGGCGCTGACCAGCACCCTTCGCCGTGGCGGCTTTGGCCCAGCGGACATTTTCTGCTGTGTGCACCGGGAAGTGTGGGTGCGTGTCCATCGACCAATCAGTAGGCAGCTAACGCCGTGTCGCAACTGGCGGGNNNCAGCCACAAGCGCTTCCGAGCACCAGCAAGCAAGACTACATCGCTATCGCTGCATCGGTAGCTCCTACTCAAAGTCTCTCATGCCCAGACGAATCCCCTGGCTGAAAACGGCCATCTCGGTCGATACTGACGCTGCGGACGCCGTGCTCGAATCTCTGAACGGGTTCGACATCGCCAAGACCAATACGTCGAAGTGTATCGCTTGCGTGGGTGCCGAGCCTCACAAATCGCGGTACCGACTGCTGGAGTGCAGCTCCGACGCCTGTCATGACGCCAGCGAGGTCAAGTGCACTTGGCGAAGACGAATGATCTCGAGACGAATCTCGTGTCGATTTACGAGTTCGACCGGCACACCTCAGACGTCAGCTCGCCGTAGCCAAATAAGTTAACGACGGCACAGAAGCAGTTCTGCTGAGAGCTAGCGGAGCATCACCAGCGACCGATGCGTATTCGCCATGCTCTCGCTCGCAATTTTTCGACCCCTATAGCAGACCTGCTATCGTCCGGAACATCGTGAACCACCATCCCCGCACCTATATGGAGAACCATGATCGTGTCGATGGGCTATGGGGGGATCCACGCGAGGACGTTTACTGGAAGCGAAGCAATGGCGCAGCCGTGTACGTTTGCTTGGGATTTGGATCCTGACGGCAAGCCGGTAGTCGGCAACGGCTCTGATGAGAAGCCCTTCATTGTAGGCATTACGACGAAGGCACTCGTGCTTCGGATGATGCTGCCGCCGGAGTCTTTCATTCTCCACGTTGACGCGACCTACAAGATGAACTATCGTGAGTATCCTGTGCTAGTCATCGGTGTTTCGGATCGCTCCAGAGGGTTTCACCTGGTTGCGCTGTTCGTCATCAGTCAAAAGACGCAGTCTATCATTGAGGCAGCCTTGCTGGAGCTACAGCGTATATACTTCTGGATCACGCTCCAGCATCTCGTCGTTCAGCACGTCATGACCGACGCAGACCAAGCTCAGTTTACGCGCTCCTCTTTGTGTTTGGAGGCCTGGTGTGCTTCTTCATCTCATGGAAAAGGTACACAGCGCATTCAAGAACTTTCCCTCGATCGTGGCGGCTAGCATTGTGCACGGCATGTACGGTATGCATTTCGCACGATGCGAATTAGAGTTTTTCCGAATGCGGGGCCACATTTTGCAGAAATGGTCGGCTCAGCTTTTTCTCTCAGCCTTCGCCCAGTACATGTGCGCACAGTGGCGGTATGGATGGTTTAGTTTGTGGACCTTTGCCACTCCGAGTGGTTTCGCGTCGACGAATAACCCAGCCGAGACATTCAACGCGCTGCTCAAGAGAGACTACATACTCGGCGCCGCTTGAAGATGGGGGACTTTGTTGCGGGAACTCAGCGACTGCTGCGAGAACCAGTCCGCCAACACCCGACACTTTCGTTTTGATGCCGTCCCAGCAACAACGCTCGCACGGCGCATGGGGGAGCTGACGCGAGAGAAGCTGTTGGGTCTTTGGAGCGGTGAGCCGGTTCGAAATGCATAACCTGGGGGGACCTACTATTGTTTCTGTAGTGTACCAGCTCGCAAGGCGCCTCATTGTAGCTCCTAACAAACGATCCGAGGACATAATTGCGGTCTCGACCCAGATGGGGTCAAACTACGCGCGGATGGAGGCCCAGGGCCAGCCTTTTGGAGTGTGGCCGGTGGACGTGGATAACAAGTAGTGCCCCTGCAACTACTTGTTCGCATTTAGTGTTTGCGTGCACGTGCTGTTTGCACTGCGGGTCACGGAACATTTGGACGGCAGCGGAAGGGAGATACTCGTCAAACTCAATAAGCGCAACTAGTGCAAGCGCTCCCCAGCGGCCACGGCGAACGAAGGGGGGACGTCCGCCTTCGGCGGGTGCAGCACTGTCTTTCGAGTGACGTAGAAGTACGTTGACGCAGTCTTCATGGTATCTCATTAGTGCAACGAGGTCACATGAGCTCATACTACAAGCCGCAAACGAGGATTTGTGTAATCGGATAAAAATCTACCTTGTAGAAGCGATGGTGTGTAAGTCTGCAGAGCTCAGAATCTTCGGTCTTCAGTGATGCAGCTAATGCGAATGAACACGAATACTTCACTCTACGCCGTGTCTCTGATGATCTGGAAGTGATGAGTCCTCCCACGCACCCCTGGAGATTGAAACTTCACAAAAGGGTTAAAAATACCTTGCAAGCAGCCCAGAAGACTCAACTACTCTAATTGATCGGTAAAGCGACTTGTTTACTCTTCGTTATCGACCTGACCATGTCATGTGCTAGAGGAAAATCTCATCTGTCGCCTCGTCAGTCGCCTCATCAAGTGACTCCGCAATATCCAAACCAGCACACAAGCGCATTTGAATCAAATCTCGTCCCCCGTTCCCGCCTTCACGGCATAAATCACGACGGCCAGTACTTTCACCTCAGTGCCGTTTTGCATCTCCATGAAAGCGACGTTCGGTCAGCAGGAGTGATTCATGAAACGCGTCGTAAAGCCGCACTCGAGGGCTTCGATGTACACGTACTGCTTACTGGTGGACTTGGCGTGCAGAAACATTGTGTACCCACTGTACTGCGTCATATCCTGTTTTGGCGGACCCTCAACCATAGGCGTCGTACGCGCACAATTTGCCAGCGTATTCACCGAGCATGTCCCTGACGTTCAGAAACGTCGTCATGAAAACGCCGAGGCCGACGCGGTGGGTGTCGAGCAGCTTAAGAGTAGGAAGAGAACGTGGCGCATTGCTACAGACTGCGCTAAGTCCGCAGCAGTCGGGCGTGCAAAAGGTCGCCGCCGTAGTATTTAAACAGGTGTCCAGGAAACATTCGCCCTCCCATTTGCAACGATCGCCCTCACCGATATCCGAAAACAAGATTCCCTCGGGTACAATACGCTCAGTGATGTACTTCACGTCGGATGGCCACGCTTCTTCCAGCAAGATTGTCACGATATCAGTCGTACTGAAAGTCTAGGTCCAGCGCTTCTTGTACGTGAACAGCGCGAGCATCCGGCTCAACTCTACAAAAAATGGTTTCCTGGTCTCTTCGCTACGTGTCGGATGGCCACGCTTCTTCCAGCAATATTGTCACGATATCAGTCGTACTGAAAGTCTAGGTCCAGCGCTTCTTGTACGTGAACAGCGCGAGCATCCGGCTCAACTCTACAAAAAATGGTTTCCTGGTCTCTTCGCTACGCCAATTTTGCCGGGATGTCCGAAAACGACTGGATCGTTGATGTGGAGAAGTGCGTTTCCGAGTGCACGCACTGCGCAAAGTCCAAGTCGTGCTGCCATGTAGTTGTTGCGAGGAACGCGAAGAAACTAGAACACACTGGAGGCGCATGCAGGTGGATGCTGCCGACAAGTTATTCAACTGCACGGTGTGCAGGGCAAAGGCGTCTGTGTCCAGTGCGAAAAGCCGAATAATGATGTTCAAGCTGGATCAGAACTCCCCCTGGTTGAAACACTTCAAGGTCGAGCTACACTAGCACTCGAAGTGCAGCTCATACTTTATCCAGACACATCGTGCAATCTCCCGACTAAATGTTTTACCTCGTATATCTAAATACGACGAGTCACGCCTTTAAAATATGTCATATCATGTGTGAAAAATTCGTCATGTCAACTAAATATGTTGTGAAATGTCCTAATGAGTTGTCATGTGTGCTAAATTTGTCATGTCATGTTGAAAAATGTCTCACAGAATTGTTTTATATTCTTTGGATTTATCCAGTGACTAGTGCTCGAACAGCCCCTTCAATTGCATCAATGGGAGTGTAACTGTCTCTACAAGTATTTCATGTACTTGTCCGATTCATCTTCACTCCGCTCGTTCTCACCTGCCTTCTGCATTTCCTTCTCGCTCTCGCCCCACCTGCCCCCTCGCTCTCGTCCCCATCTGAATCCATGCTCGCGTCCTCACTCGATTCGTCACTCTCCTTTTCACTATCGTCCTCACTCTCGTCCTCTTCGCTCTTGTAATCGCCCGCGCTTGCATTAGTGTGGTGGGTATCCGCGCCTTCCTCATTACTTTCAAGCATCGGTGTCGTGTATGACACCCGCAACAACTCGTGGTAATCAGGTTGATTCCGACGGAGATGCTGGTGCAACGAATTCGGGATTCGCAACCGTTTGGGATAGACTGGGCACAAGTGCTCTGAGGCCCCAGTACACTCGACTGTGATCTGCCAAGAGACGCCTGAAATATAGCAGGTCGTTGCATTTTTTGCACATGTACGTGTTGAACACAATCGCTTCAGTCGAATCAGACTTTTGATTAATACCCTTTACTTGAATGTAGCAGTGCAAGCGCACGTTCAAGATTGTGTGCCTAGCCCCAGCGTGTATTAGGTGCCCCCGGAATATAAAACTTCTCCCGCACTCAATTGCAGGGTTCGACGTTTTGACCGTTCGACTGTTGCGCCGAAACATCCAAACAGGGTACACGTGTAGCTGCGTGTCATCCATCAACGCTACAATTACCGAAGCCGACACCAAGCATTTCTTCAGAATGGCCCTTGCCGTTTTGAACGTAGGAAAATCTTTGTGTACATGCTGGTCACCGCCACCCGGAAGCGATTTGAGCGCATGCCAAGAACCCTCCTCAATCTTCCACTTTGGTATGGGTGCGATCACCACGTTGTAGATGCGAGTTTCAATCTGCTGAACCGTATCGCCCAAAGTGACTATAATATAGTCACTTTGGGCGATGCGGATATTATCCGCTTGCATGCGGAACTCGTCAGGGGTCTTCACATAAAGTTCGCGAAAAATAGGGGAGAAGGGAAGCCGGATCAACCGTTGACTGTGGAGAAGCTGTAAGAGCGGGCAACTACAGGGAGGCTGCTACCAGGGGCTGAACGGGCAAAGATGGCGAGGCTCTGGACACGGACGAGGGTCTGGATGCGGGCGAGGCTCTGAGTATGGGCAACGACTCCGAGGCTCTGGGCACGGGCGACGACTGCGAGGCGCGGGACACGGGCGACGACTGCGAGGCTCATGACACGGGAAACTATGGGGAGGCTGTGGACAGAGTGAAGCTTCGGTACACCAAAACAACAGTTCTGTCGCACCATAGAAAAGTATAGCACCACCCAAATAACGGCCAGGAGCACCCGTGCATAAAATAGGCACGCCCACCGAACAAGAAGTGTACTGCCACCAAGGCATAGTGCACGACCACCAAAACAGAACTCCGATATATAACTTTGTATTGTATCGCTAGCACTGTGGTTCTCATCTCAATAAGCGTATAAGCATTATTTCCAGGTGCAGCCCAGATGGATTCACGCCCTGATACCCTCAACGACGGTTCCGGTGGAATATTAGAGCTCGGTGACCCAGATTCCGGCGCAGAGGACGCCAATTTATCGCGTCAGCGACCCCCATGGGCACGAATTTGGCGAACAACAAACTCCGATGATTTGACTGAGTTTCGGACATCGCTGCCTACACACGCTGTTGGTAAAAGTAATCAAGTTGGATGTACTATTAATCATTTGCTCGATCGTGACTACAATCTACATCGATGTTCTCACACATGCGGTCTCAAATGGTTCCTTGTACCTCCCAGCGCTGCGAAAAGCTGCAACAAAGTCTAAATAATGGCATTTCTGGGCCGAATCCGCGTTTTTCTTGCCGCTACAAGTTCAAGCTGTGTCTGTCGTCAAGTATGTGCGAGGTTTTCAAGCAAGGCGATCATGCAATGGACATAAACGACCCCCCAACTCCGGTGGAGCGAAAATTGACAGAAGCAATGAAGGATTATATTCGCAACATTTTTAGTGATAGTGAGAAAACTACTGCTCCAATGCTGCACACCCTCTTGGGCGCGCTTGTCGACGGCCAAGTAATGGCAGGTCCCGCGCCCAAGCATACACAGGTGGCGGCTTTCGTCAAAAACTGGAGACACAGGAATCCCATGGACTATATGGCTCCGCTGATGGCTCTGTGCGGCTGTAGGCTGTATGACCAAAATAAATGTTGCGGCGCACCCAGACACGGAGATGCTGATCCTGTGCGATTAACAGACGACAACAGATGAATCCGGAGACCTGGTTTCTCATCTCGGTGATGGATCTTCGGTCTATACTCTTCGAGGCGGCATGACCTGTTTACGACTAGTATGAGATTTTGTTGCCATGCAGAGCCGACCCGATAGCAAGCCAATTCTGCACGTGGATAGTACGCACAGCATGGTCATCAACAAAAATCGTTTTTGCCTTTGGATATTCCGGTCGTGCCGGCCATTTTTTTCCGCTGGTGTTTTACTGCACGTCGCAAAAGAGAGCCATCGATATCAGCCGGTGCATCCGCTACCTGAGACGCGTGTGCATGGATGTATGTGGTGTCGATTTTTTACCACAATTTGTGATTATGGATGCCGATAAGGCACAGTCTAATGCCTGTGGGACGGAACTGCCACGCTCAGTGGTGCTTATGTGCTGGTTTCGCGTCATGCAAAAATTGTGGAGGCATCCTCAAGCGATGAAAGTTCCTCACGCTGATTCAGCAGCCGTATTCTCTGACTTCTATGATTTGCACTACGCGAGTGAGGTGGAATATACTGCTTTGAAAGACCAAGTTCTTACGAAATGGCAAAGTTACGGTCCTGACACCCCAGCGTGCAAGTTAATAAATCATATTACTAAGTTGTGGCTAACGAACTTCCGGTTCAACCGCTGACAAGCTTTTCGTACGCCGAGCGGGCATGCGGCGACTAACAACCCGGTCGAGCAGTACCACAAATCGTTGAAGATTCAGTACCCTCGTGGCCCGGCTACCCCCAGCAAAATGCATCGAAACCTCAATGGGGCGCGGATTGCGTTTCTGAACCGAGACGCCACGTCATGCTTCGTGCCCACCGCTTCCAAGCGATTGACAAGTCTGTACCGGCTGCAGTACATACGGCGCTGTTTTGCGGTGCATAGGCTTCATGTTGTCGGATCGGTTGCAGCCGATCTGTACAGGGTCAACCATAAGCCCTTGCAGCTCACAGCAGCGGAAAAGAAGCTCATGGCCCACAATGCTTGCTCTGTCAATGCTCGTCGCAGGCAGATCAAGAGCATGCCTACAGGTGGTTGGATCGTAGATACAAGGAGTATGGCGTGCTCGTGTCCATACAGTCAGAAGCATGGTCTTTGTTGTCACATCATTGGCGCGTGTATACAAACTGGTGTCGCTTGCCCCGGCATTAGCATGAACACCGGCGCTTTGTTCGACCAAATCATGTTCATGATACCGACGATTCGGATTATACTCCATCTGAACATGATACAGTGGATACGGAGACGACCCAAGCAGCTGGACCAGCAGTCTGTGTTGCCATAGTGCAGAAGATCCCTATATGCCATTACGCCGCCGCCGGCAAGCCCATCATTTTCGGAGTCTCCCACAGTTAGTTTTGTGTCAGTAGAGGAAGAGCCGGAAGCACAGACTTCCCCGGTAGTCGAGCGGGATGTAGAGCTTGTGGTCGATGGTGTTGAAGACACAGGGGAAGGCAGGACATAATCATGTTCGCCAATCAAGCAGCTGACAAGACGTGTACTGGAATCGAGACTGCAAAGCCTGAAGCGATCGCGTCGCTAGAGCACAGGCTTGTAAGTTGGTTCATAATATACATTTACTTTACTGCTCTATTTCATTGTTTGTTTGTTCAAACTCAGTATGGGATTCGCCAGGTCAAGGGCATGTTTGTTCACGTGCAGCGACCTCGACTTCGCAAAATAGATGACCTTCATGTTTCATGTTTGGAAAACTAGTAAATTGTCCTGAGTATGTAACCAAACGGTAATCAATAGACCAAGTTCAAGCCACCATCTAGCAGAATAACTCGTCCGTTTTGCAGAATAACTTGACCGCCTTGCAAATTATCTCGACCATCCTGCAGAATAACTTGACCATAACCCGACCGTCTTGCAAATTAACTCGACCACCTTGCAGAATAACTCGCCCTGCTTGCAAACTGAGTCAACATTTCTGTACAAAATAACGTTTATTTCTGTGCAAATAGCTCATATATCGTGTATAATCAATCATCCATAACGGGAAAGAAAGAACATATATTCATTACGGCTCATTTAAGACCCCCCCCCTTCACGATGAAACCACCACGTGCAAATGAAATGGTGCAGGAACCGCGGCGCTCCTTGCAAGTGCCAATCGCTACAAATATCGCCAAGCAGAAGATCTGGAGGGACCATCCTGAGTGGAGCTCTCGGGTCGCGGTAAAGAACCTTGGAGTAACAAAAGGGACTCTGATGGGGTGGGAAAAACGTACTGGAGTCGCCCGGACGAGATGGATGACGCAGAGGACATGGGCAGTCGCTGTTGAGCTGAGGAACAAGCGGCTGAAGCCATACGAGCTCACAGTTCTAGAATTTTACGATTCTTGTCTTGAGGATGGAGGCTCGTGCATTTTGGCCGAGCTACTAGCATACTTTCGAAAATATATCCCAGAATTTCCAAAGTTAAAAGACGGAACCCAAGAATCATGTATAACGGTTTGATCAGCATTACCAGAACACTCCCGTAGGACGTCAAAAATCAAGTGAAACGGGCTCCGGCGGAACAAGCAGTACTGTCGAAATTAGTTGTGGTGTCGTCAATGCCGGTGACTCCGACGCGCTAGCACAAGATCAAGTCGGTATCCTGTCACCATCACCGCCCACTAGTCAAGAAATGCTGCGCGAACGTCTGGTCGCCGCGGATAATAATTGTGGGGGAGAAGGTGGCGTCAGTGATAACGAAACAAATGATGGTGCGAATGTTCGTGTCAACCTTGCTGTCAATGATGTGGAGCCAAAGAAACCAAAAAGGCATAACCCACACCGGTAAAAAAAAAAACAATACGCATCGAGCCCGAAGGTGCCGAAAATCAAAATCCCGCGACGAACCTGTCTTGATCGTAGTGTACCAACATTCCGGGAGCAAAAACGGTGACACTATTATAATTCCTCTTCATAAAGAAGATTTCGACAGTTTGTTGCCGAGTCAGTGGTTGACAGATCGCGTTATTGGCAGTTTGATCTACAAGCATATGACAAGAGTTGACGGTTTGGTGTATCCACAGGGAAGTACGTTCTACACGGAGATCGCAAACGCATATCGCTTCCAATGCAATGGCGAGGCTATTCCGGCCGAAATTTTTCGACTAGACCGCGCATAGGTATGTAATGCTTCATATAACTGGTGCGGATCGCTTTAGCTTCGCTATTATCGAGAAGCCATTGGAATCGACGAAGACGGCGTGCTATCACATTAACTCACTACGCGGGGTTCACGATTCAGCTCGCATTTTTGATGCACTTAAATGGTTTTTAGCACGAGTGGTGAAGAAGCGGGACAGTACGGATTCCGGCACAGAGCTACAAGAATTTGCATACATGACGGATCCTCAGCAATCCAATTCGACTGACTGTGGAGTGTATATGCTACACTATATGCACAAAGTAGCCCGTCATAAATCTGAGAGCAAGCCTGATTCGACCTTGGAGAACATGGAATCCCTGACCCGCGGTCGTTTTAACGTTAACAAGACTACTCAATCACGCACAGCTCTTCTCGAAGCTCTTCAGCAAGATAAGGTAGCGGTACTCGTCGTCGAATAGGAATAATTTGAATAGGGAGAAGACCTCTGTAGATTGTCGAGTAGCGGTCGACTTGTTCAGCAGTGTAGTCGAGTTAATCTGCAAAATATATGTGGTCGAGTTGTTTTGCAAGGCGTTAGTGATCGAGTAATTCTGCAAGACGGTAGTGGTTGAGTTACTTTGCAAGACGTTAGTGGTCGGGTTGTTTTGCAAGAGCGAGTATGAGAGGTCCGATCCCATACAAAGATTACTATTAAACCGGGTAGCCTCTTCCCATTCTTCTTCTTGATGCCAAGCGCGACGCTTACTCCTTGACTCTATCTGTTCATGTGGTGGTGGTGGTCCATTATCATCAAGTAGCTAAGTAGGCTATGCGTCTGTCGTGTAGCTGGACTACGTCGCTTACTTGTCCTCAATAAGAATCTCCGCCTCGCGCTTCTAGCGGTAGATCTCGAAGTGCTCGTCGTTCGTGAACTGTAGCAGGCGAACGTTGAGGGCCT
>KE412255.1:1672-12720 GCA_000439335.1 Phytophthora x alni | reverse complement strand
ATTGGCGCGTTCTTCAGCTCTAACGGCATGCGGTACAACTCGAAATGACCCAACGCACGTACCAAATTAAAATTTCCGAGATCGGTCCGTCACCATCACGGTCCAGAATTCATTCGCCGCGTCGAGTAAGTAGAACCATAGGTAGGTCTTCATCTCGGTCAACAGATCGCTGGCGAGCGGCATGGCGTAGTCTAGGATCGCCGTCACTGCGTTCACTCGACTGTATTCGATGCACAGGGGGATTTCAATCTCGAGAATAATGGCAATAGGGACTGTCCGAAAAAAAGACCAAACCTGCCTTCAGCAGTTCCTTCAACGACTCGTATAGCTATTCCAGAAACCGGAGAGGGGTCCTCCGAGTCTTCGGTTTGAGCGGAGGGTGCCGCTGTACATATATATCACACGTCATCGCGTAAGCCGATAGGGGTAGAGCGTTATTGCTCGCGACCATGATCTCCTTGTGCTTTTGGAGCACTGTCGGGAGCTTCTCCTGCTGATGGGCCTGCAAGGCACTGTTCTGGGTGTTAGGCCCGAAGTAGACGAAGGTGTCGTGTCAGATAGGGGTTTGGCAGCGTAGTCGGTCAACTGGATCTCATTTGGTAGGTGCTCAGCCATGTCGGTAGCGCACGGTTTTGCCTCGGCAGGGTCGTAGCCATCACCGAGACGTAGGCAGCGTTTGGTCGCTCTTCGACGTAGACCGAAGCGAACCTCCGTCAGCAGTTACATCCAATGCTGGGCCACTCCTACCTTCGGTAGCTGCGCGCGTCCGTGCAAGAGTTGGAGAGATGTCGGGGCCCGTAGCCCGAGGGTTCGGGCAGGGTCACTGGTTGTGGCCGAGGCTGTAGGGTCCCACTCTTCGAGTTCTTTCCACAGGTAATTCGGTCATGGGTTCCTTGAACACAACGAACTCATCTTCGCTAAATCCGGCGGAATATAACCCGAACATCACCGAGGGCTGCGACATGGTGTTGTCTCCAGGTCTCCTGATCGTGTCCGCCTGCAGGACGACGCGTTCAGGCGTCGTTATTTGGCCTCGGTTACGTTTCACCCGAGTCTCGGTAGCTCTCGAAGCTTTGGTCGGCTGTCTCAGGATCAGCTGTGGCGTCGGATAGTCACATTGATCAACGGTGGGTGATTTCGTCGCGAGTCACTGTTCGAAGAGCCGGCTCTCCCGTCCAGACAAAGTCTCGTATCTGCTTTCTGCGTGGGCTAACATCTGCCACTTGCGATACTTATTCGACTCCATGCGAGTGTAGCTTGGTTCCCGGGGCAGCCCACCCACAGCACTGCGCTGGGCACCTCGCCGTCTTTGTAGTGATCTTTGCCAACCTCACCCTCGTCGATCGACCTCGTTTACCCTTGGTCCTAGTCGCGTCGACCGTCAAGTTCGAACCTCGTGAGTCGTCCGATACGGTTGCCTACGGGGTGGCCGAAATTCCCGCCATATTCGACCTGGGACGATTAATTTCCTCCAACGACCTGGTTGCCGTAGATTTCTGTGTCATTGGGGTATTTCAATTTCAGCAAGGGTGCCATGACCTCGTCCGGAAGCCAGGCTGTTCCATGGAACGAGTCTAAACGAATGGTGGCGGGTACCATGATGTCCATACCGAGGGTCAGCAATATGGTGTATCGCTGTTTTAGTCTTGTGTGGAAGGGCCCACCCACTATTGCTCACCCACTATTTTGCGGGCTCATAGCATCGAATCGGTCATGGCTAGCTAAACTTGCTCCTATCCTAGAAACAGATAGCTTCGAATCGGATTGTTGTCGTTCCAGATAATATGAAATAAGTGCGGAGCGTTCTTGTGGCTTTCTTTACCGTTCCTAAAACTAGAGAACACTAGTAGCAACTAGACGTCGTATTGTGTGTGTTCGCTGCAAACAGAAGGCTTCATACTCCCTCGTTTCGTTTCCAAACACATCATAAGCAGGTTCGAAATAAACATTAAGCACCTTACGACGGTTCTTACTGTGCAAGATATTAACGAATAGAAGGCAGAGGTCACCTTGTCAGCTTTTGTTGCAAACACAATGCGTCACGCCCAAATCGTTCCGTTTCCAAATATTTGCCGAACAGATTAAAAAAACATGTGGAACACCATGCGTGTTCAACATTTTTTTGGATTCTGTGTTTGCAGCAATTAGCGATGTCAACGCGGACGTTCGGGTTTGGCGTTTAAGGAGCCAATTGCTCATGTAAGATTAGTAGCGAAATAAAGTTTGACGCCGCCAACAACCTGCACTTTTCGTTTGTCCAGCCACAAGTACAACGGGGCTCGCGGATCTCCGAATCAACCGCAAGCACAATAAGTGCCCTCAAACCTTCCATAAGATGCCCGACATTGTCAATATACTTCGAACAGCTGCCGCCAAGGTGCCATCTGACGCCGGTGCATCCAAATCTAAATCTATCGAAACTATACACTGTGTCGGCCTCGACATGTTAATCGCCTTACGAGAGAAATTCTCCGGCGGACAGATTCTATGGTTGGGGGAAGAGCAAGGTCTCACGAAGAGAAATGCATAGCTAAGTACATTAATTTGGATATTCTGAATACCTTGGATCAGAACTGTAACAGCATCCAGAAGATAGCTGCGGTGCCCGGACTCGTGTTCCCAGCCTCCAAGAAGGGAGTCCACCTTTTCTCGGAGCACTTAACTATTACAGCCGTTTCATACAAGACTTTACAGGGTACGATGCGGCGCTCTGTCAGCTGAAGGACGCTAACTTCCAGTCAGGGGGGGGGGGTCTCCACTGCAAAACAGAGATGCGCCAATACTGCGTCACTTCGACCGAGGCAAAGATGCCCATGTAATGTTTATTTTTAATTAGTGGGCTTTCAGCTCCAAACTGATGCAAGAGTACGACAGCAAACTGCACTGCTTTTGCTTCTGTGGGCGAGTGCTGCATGACGCAGAAATGAATTACCATCCCACTGAGAAGGAAGTACTCGCCCTGTTGCTAGTGCTGAAGGTGTGTTACACCTGTGTGACTTTTGGGTGGTCGATGGGAAATGAGCGTCGCACGCTTACGGGCGGTGGATGGTGCGATACGGCTTCGCGCGCGGTTTGAACTTTCTTGCCACTCGATACTGATTTTGAGCTCGCCAAATCTTGGCCGATTACAATTTTGCATAAAATCAATCCTACGATTGCATCTCGATGGCTTTCTATTAATTTTATTTTTGCGTTTCGGAAATTTGACATTCCACTTTGCTTGGAACAATTCCGAACAAGATCGGGTAAAGATGTAGAAGTAACAATATCAGTTGAATACTTTAGGTTCTGCCGATTAACAGACACTGCTCCCTATGCTTTGACCGAGGTCCGCAAAAGTCTGATAGATTTGGCACCCTTCTCTAAAGCAGTTTTGACGGGTGCCAAGTTTTTCAGAAATTGAAGGTTGTCGCTCATTGGCCAATCAGAATTGCATATGAAGGTGGTTGGACGTCAGCGATTTTCCAAAACTAGGTAGATACATTTGGCAGGAGCATTTGGCGCCATTGGCAAAAATACCACCCACCGCAGGGTTAGGCGATCGAATCCAAGATCAAGACTTCATTTCGTCAGGTGACACCGAGGTAAAGTTCAGCTTGTCGAAGGTGCCCTCGTCCAATGTCAAGAACGACAAGGCTGCTCATCTCGTTCCTGAACCTGGCATGGACTCGTGGCTGACTAAGCGCTGCTAGCGAGCTGCTGGGTGTCTGCCACCCATCTTCATTGCACCCCTCCCATCCTGGTGGGACACGACGTCATTAGCTGCGCTCAGACAGCAGCAGCAAGACGGCTTCCATCGCGCTGCACATCCTGCACACGCGGACCCGTACGGCCCGTACGCGCTGGTGCTCACGCCTATGAGGAGGCATCGCAGACCGTTTCAACGCCTTCGGTAGCTCCATGGTGGTGCGCTGCGCCGTCATCGCGGGCGGCGTTGACATGCTCAAGCAGTCGTTGGCGCTGCAGCTGCGGCCGCACATCATCGTGGCGACGCCTGGCCGCTTCCGCGACCACGTGCTGCGCGCGAACCCGCCCTTCCAATTACGTGGTGCTGGTGGAAGGCAACTGCCTGCTGGACGTGTCGTTCGCCTCTAACACGGCGTCTGCCGCTTCCTCCGGAATCTCGTCGGCTGAGCTTTGAGCTGGTCTCCGATGGCCCCGCTTAGGCAGCTTGGGTCTGGCGACGTAGCATACCGAGCAGAACGCTCATGGTGATGCAATGAAGTTTCTGTGGAAAGGTGGTGTCGATTACACAATGTAGCCATCTGATGCTTGCAACACAACTTTCCCAAACAAGGTGGATTAATGTTGAAGTGCGCACTGATTGGTCAGTTCTTAATACAGGCGAGTTCTCCACTGCCAAATCTTTCAGTGCCAAATCTATCAGACTTTTGCGGTATGGACGGCACCAGCTACACCATCAACGCTAATCGCGTTGCGCCTGCGGCAGTCAATGAGCCACGAGTTTGGAGAGAACGTAGGTGCACTGAAAACGGTGATAGATGTGCCAGCTCACCGGATATACGTGTCCGTGGTCATGTTTGATTCGTTTTCGACACGACGAACGATCTGAATGACCACGACTATACACACAGAACCCGATCTGTCACCGCGAGGGCACGCGCTCGAGTATGTCGATGAAAGTCCCACGACGATGGGGGGCATCGGTACAAGGTCAAGCCCATCATGAATTACGTGCTTCCTACTTAATTTCATCACGAGCGAATACGAAGTGCACAATCTAGAGACGCGACATTGCATTTACCAGCAGGTACTGGTAAAGTGGGTGCCTTACTGGCCATGGGGTGTGGAGCGAAGCAGCTCTGGACCATGCCAAATCATTAATACATCGACCAGCCTAGCATAGAGCGAAATTGTTTCGTGAGCTGGTTCAAAGAGGTGTGTTTAAGTTATAATTGGATTATCAACGGAGAAGAAGCGGGCGAAATATTGCCTCTAACAATGCTTTGAGTCGCACCACAGGGTAGCAAAAAAATCCAAGTTTGATGCACAACCAGAGGTTGCGCCTCAAGCAGAGGGGTGCTACGAGGATTCCAACCCGAAATTATTAAATCAGATGGAGAAAACCTGTGCCCAGATACCATTGTGCCTTATATAATATGTAGGTCCCTCCGGAAATGATGGCAAATGACGAGCTACTCGTAGCAACCGAACGTCACCACAAACTTGTTAACAAAGATGAGGACGGTAGAAAAAAAATGATGCTGGCCTCTTTTTCGTAGTGAAGTATTGTGCCTTTCTGCCATTATGCTCTCAGATTAAAGGTCCTATGTAGGAGTATAGGTCCTACGTAAGACCCTCTAAAAGACTGCCTGATGGTAATGGCCTACGAAAAATGGCCATTCGAGCCTTATTGGTTAAAAATACCCTTTAGACCAAAGGTGAGCTCTTCCATAGGACCTTGCCATCAGTCAGACACAATGGTAAATCCATGCCATCTGTATCGCAAATCCTACCAAGAAAAAGTAAACCGTTCTGCTTAGGACCTACCTTTTCCAGTCCGATTAGCCATTGGTTTGGAAAGGCAAAATAGTTCATGGCAGACTAAGGTTTATTTGGGGCTGCTGTTGGCGACAAACGAGCTACTAATTTCCTAAATCTTCGAAATGAGCACTTTATTTGGATGGTCAAAGTGTTAGCGTTAGAACGAGGACCCGTAATCACTAAAAATTTGAATTTGGCACCTGTAAATAGTGTTGCAGCACTATATGGCTTGATGTGGCCACAAAACAATAAAAAAGCACACCCACCCAAACCAAAACAGTAGTCACCACCATTGAGAATACTGTCCGCAGAGAAATATCCCGGGCTAGGAGAGATCGAAATCACTACTTAGTATACAGAGTAAAACAAACGAATGGCCGTTCCTTTCGTTAACTACCAGCATTCCATTTCGGACATGGAGCATGCCACCGTGGACAGGGGATTATGGAGAACTGGTTATATAAGCTCATATCAGGATTTCAACTTGCAGCTACGAAAATATACGTCGGCAAAGAAAAGTCTACTGCACTGTACAATGAAGCGCATAGAGGACGAATTAGCTTCAGCCTTGTATGAAACTGAGATGCAATATGAAAAATGTGTATTCCAGCGTTGTGAATCGCCTGATGGTGCGCGCTTCAAGAAAATAAATTGCCATGCGACTGATTATAGGATTGAATTATCTTAAGGTGAGCATTCAGCGGCTGTAGACATACCCCCATCTTATGGGAAGGGTAAGCTAATTAAACCATGAAACATTACATGGGAAGGGTAAGGTGACTAAACCCATGAAAAATTACATTCAAAGCCATGAATAATTACATTCACTCCAAGTTGGAGGAGACGCCCTCTATGGTGGCACAATTCGCATAATCCTTTATGTGTAGTGAGCTCAGGAAGCAGCACTAGCTCCGCAGTTGTGCAAGTGGCAGACATATGTAAAGGAGTGGAAGCAGAAAAACAAACCGGACACAATGGCTTCGGTTCTGGGTATTTACAGGCATTCTTTGTATGCTTTGATTGATTGTGCACGATCGCGCGATGAGAAGTATTTTTTTCTGCGGCTCCAAGCTTTAGAATGTTGTTGCTGAGTCCGTACTGGGCACTGGGTCTATGACTGGCGCTTTTCGGATTGGATTGTCAAGAATCCATCTCGTTGAGCGCTATCTTGACGTTCAATGCAATCCGGATTTGAGTAATATGTTACATCTAGATAGCACTCAGTATCGCGAAGCGGCATTATCCAGTGCTTGTGCTCAGCATTTCGGATCGTAGTGGTGAGTTCCTACAGATTAGAGACATTTCGGAGCCCCAAAATTGATCATGTTTCAGATGCAGTTTGAGATAGGCGTGGTTTAAGGGATGAAACGCAAATCAAACGAAGGTTTTAGCTAACAGGGTCCTAATCTCAACCCTGTGGTGAGTATGATATTGTATTTTAGCCAATAGAATCGACGAAAGTAGCCGTAACAATGCGCCAAAGCAATGGTGATGGAGGAGTCGCCAACGCGCGCGGCTACATGGAGAACTCTTGACGTACAACATCCCCGCGTATACCCCCGCCTCCAAGTATATACTAGCGCGTTCCAGTGGTGATAGAATGCACAGCAACGTTGGGCTGCATGCTCCAACGTGGTGATCATGTCCAAGTACACGACGTGGAACTTCCTGCCGCTCTTCATGCTCGAGAGCTTCCGCAAGCTGACTTCCTGCTCGCGTCGGTGCTGCAGCGATTCCGCAGCATCAGCAACACGAACGGCCTGCCCTCCAACCTGCCGGTGGCCGTGTTCATCCTGGCCGTGGACGGCGTGCTGGCCATCATCGAGGACCGCCGCTGGCACCTGGCCGACAAGGAGGCCAACTTAGCCCAGTGCCACGTGCTCGAGCAGACGTTCACGACCCCCCAGGGGATACGAGCATGTCTCCCTCTGTCAAGATAACAATGTCAGTACAGTAGTTAGGTTAGTAGTACCGCGAGCGCGCTCGAAATCTACCGCCCAATGGGCTCCGTGCAGCTCATGCTTCCACGCGATGTCATTCCGCTTTACATGTACCTCAATCTGAAACTAAAGCTCAAACCTTATCGAAAGCTACGATTCTGTAGGTTTTCAGCTTATATAAAAACGATCAATTTGAAACTGAAATCTCAACTCAAACGCGTTCAGAAAGTTCTCTATTGTGTACTATTGTGCTTCACAACGCAAAAATGATATTTCGTGATGCTTATCGTTTTTGAGTCATGTGGTTCTACAAGAACTGTGTGTAGTGTTTTATATCGATTTCGAACTGGTGGGTACCGATAAAGCTTAATACAATACTTTAGTGGATGAGCTACCAGCCACTATCATATTTATGGGCTGGTTCCATGTCACACACGAAGCTGAATGGATGTCAATTCAGCTCCTCTTTCGCAATTTGGTGTGGTGCGCTTGCCATCGTGAAACCTGGGATTTAGCAGCCAGATTTTATATATATAATTCACCACACGCTTGAAAGACAGGTACACCTCGCCCGCTCTGCGCCAGGAAGCTATAATAAAACCACGTTTTCTAAAATGAGTCCTCGTCAGCGGCGAAATCTATATCGTCGCGGAGGTGGCTGCGACCGAATACAATGAGGGTCGTCGCGGGTATGCCGGAGTCCCAGATGAACCACCCGTTGCACCGCCACGTGCACCGAAGGTATCGCGGTCACTAGGGTTGGAATTTATTGTAACCGGTGGTGCCAGCAAATGCATATACGCTTGCTCTTCACTCTCTCCAATTGGTTCTACAGAATCTGTAGAGAGCATCGGATGCTCTCTGTGATTAAGCGGCGCAAAGTGAGTTACCGATCGAAGACAAGGCGGCAACAGTATCCATGCTAGCAGGAGATGAAGAAGTTCGTATTCTTTGAGAACGCCAACTTCGCGCCAGACCAACCCCAAATATATGGGAGAAATGTTTGTGAACCCTCCAGTTCTCGCTCCCTCGCCAAAGCGTCGTGATATGCCGACTATTCGAGCAACAATGAAGTTTTTCGGGTTGCCTGCTGATGAAAAGCGTTTCTTTCAGAACCACTTACCTCCGGCTTTGCTACGTGCTACGCCAACGTTTTGGACGCCATCAGACTCGGAAATGACACAGTACCGTTACCAGAGAACTGTGGTATCGAAGCTAGCTTTACGCCTGCTACAATGTGCTGCTAAAACAATCGGCGGTGCTGAGGCTGCACCCGATTTCCTGAGCCTTTTCTTTAGCTGGGTAAGTCCTCGAAGTGAAACAAATGATGATCTGGTAATGACGTCAGATAAAGTGTTGGCGAAGGTCCGATCAGGTTCACTCGAACGCCACAGTATTTGGGCAGTTCTTTGTGGTGCGTTCTCACTGCAGTCACTTCAGACTATTTCAATTCATGTTGAGGGATTCTCAATTCGTTGAGCATATTCAACGGGTTGCAGAGACCTTGATATACTTCTCGATAAAGGTGGACTGGATGTCGGAAGTCATACTAAGCATAGGTTTGATGCTGCAGCTGTTGACAAAGCGGTTCGCTACATTCTTTCGGTTGATAACGTTGCATTCTTGTGGTGGGGGACGAAAATGATGACGGTGAACCCGTGATTGTACCGGCCATTCAACGTCGCAAATCTGTAAGTTTAATGTTTGATCAGTACATGACACCGCAACGCTCAGAAGGAGCCGTATCGCGGCGGACATTTTATCGCCTAGCTAGGGCACTAACCCATGGGACCACACAGCCTCGTAACGCTGTAAATTATGTCACCGGCTTTCTTGTTAATGACACTTTCGAGCAGCTTGGTCGAATAGCCCGCGACTTTTTTCCTGAAAGCAGAAAATTGGTGCTTCAAAGAATGGACGCATTGCAAGAGTGGTTAAAATACGGTGGTAAATGGATCGAAGACAACAGGGATGTCTCCAGTAACGGCACCTGCCCTCGTCACACAACTCAGTTTGGACTCCTGGAACCTTTAAAGGCAGCAGCGGTTGCTAGAATCCAACTGGATGTCAGATCCGAAAGCGCAATTAAGAATTTCCCGAATGAAGATCAGTGCAGTGTTTGCTGTTCAGCGTGTATGTCAACGGACCGGCATGTTAACGATTTAAAATTACGCTTAGAAGATATAGAACTGGACTCGAGCACACTACAAGTCGTGGACGATGCGTATGATAAGATGGAGCTGTATTTGGGCCACAGTGTGCGAGTTTCTAACCAACCGCACGCACTGCAAAATATAGCAGACAGAATAAAAGCACAGAGTGTTGCTAATAAGCGTTCGAGCGAAACCATTGTGATCATTGACTACAAAATGAAAATGGAGCCTCTAGACTTCCGTGAGAAAACGGTGGATCACAAGTTTATCGTGGCCCGGTGCATTGATCCTCTATTGGAGCTTTGATTCGTGTTCTAGAGAAGCTCAAGAAACGAAACTATACGAGGATCAAATTGCTAACGCTGCCAACAAGCATGACAAGGAGGCTGTTGTCGCATTGATCAAATGCATTATCGTTTCACTCCGCCAGGCTGTTTCTTTCATTACACAACTTTCCTTTCAGTCCGACAATGCAGCATGCTACCAAGACACGTTTGTTGCATTGATGTTACCTCTTCTTGGCTCTCCGCACGGTATTGAAGTGCTTCGTTTCGTGCACTCTGACCCAGGACGGAAAATGCATGCTAGATGCACATTTTGCAACGGCGATGCGCAAAATAAAGGTTTGGGTGCGTCAGGGTCATAATTGTACGACTCCAACAGAGGTTCTGGCTGCTCTAAATGCCGATGGGGGGCTGCCGAATTGCCTTGCCGATCTAGTTGAGTACGTCCGGGCTAAAATGGACGTACTGAGCCAACAAGTTGGGCCGGTAGCAAAATCTTTGAGCAAGATCGTGTCTCGATTTAATGAAGTGATCTTCGACCATCCGAGTTTCGTTGAGAGCTCTAAGTGACAGCAGGGTTTTGATATCGAATCATGGCCTCCGTTTAAGCTGTCATTTTTTAATACTCTGGTGTGGGGAATGGCCTCAGTATTACAGTGACACCAGCACGTGGGCAGTGGACCATAAATTAACCCCACGATGACAGCTTGCGAGTGAATGAAAACTGTAGTGGTGGAGTAACCGACTTGGGTCAAACTGAAACGGAGGGTGAAAGTGCTTGTGACTCTTCTGATGAAATTCAACTTGCTGACATCGATCCAAGTAATTCAGATTGCAGCAGCGATTCCGATAGCGACTGTGATGATTTGTTTACCAGTATTTCTGAAAATGGAGCCACCATTCCAGATCATACCGATATTGCCCTATCAAGAAGTGTTCGATTAGTCGAAATATCTCCGTTCGCATGAGAACATGTAACATGCGAAATCCTCGCGCTAGATCGCGTAAGGACCCCAGTATTAGCTGTTCGGAGAGAGATATTCGGTCTTACGCCACAAGGTGCTTAGTCGGTATGCAAAGCGGTGGATATTTCCATGACATCGTTCAGGTGTCAGATGTGACGAGAAAACTCGTCATGGTGGCAGATGAGTGCATTCCACGAGTTC
>KE411524.1:0-11130 GCA_000439335.1 Phytophthora x alni | reverse complement strand
CTTCACCTTCATGTTGAAGTTACTGGACAAAGAAATGTAGCGGGTCGGTATAAACCTTTTCTACCCGCTGTACTTCACCGTTTCTGCAAAGAGATTGAATGTAGCAACTACCGGTGCGATAGACACGATGGATTTTGGACACTCTGACGCGCTTTGTCCTGCTACCTCATCGATTAGCATCGGCGAAATTGTTGACGCCTTCTATTCGACGATCGACTTTGCCAAGGATTTCCAAAGCGCCCGGATGTACGACTCTATTAGGAGTGGTGCTGGCGAAATGGAAGAGTACGCATTCTTCATCGCAGCACGATTACATGACCTAGAACATGTTGCTGAACCGGAGCAATGCCAAACTGGTAAAATTGCGACGTAATGTCGCCTTCCAATTTGTCAGCAAGACAACAAAGTGGAGTGAACACGGCATCTCTCTTAAAAAGACTACAACGGTCCATATCCAGGCGAGTGTTTCGAACACAGTCGTGCGGCTCGAGCAATGCCAGACAGCGCCATGTCCGAAATGTAAAAATCTTCCTTGGTGTGACACGGGACATGCAATAACGATGGCGTCCGGCTCGAGCTTCAACCGATCTTCAAGGTGTCGAGCGGTATTGGAGAGGTTCAGATTCTGTCTTACTCAGTACACACGCTACATAGATTAGAGCCCTGACCGAAAAACGATGTGAAAGTATTAAGAAAAAGTTATTCAGCCCGTACCCCAGCAGAGTGTCCATGCCCCGGAGGTTGCCGATCTGCTCAACTCTCTCGACTTGACCGAGGAAAACAGCCCCACGTACGGCTCACCACCTAATCCCGGGAGTAAGGCGTTCTGGGTCCAGCAAACCGGTCTAGGCTGCCACTCAATTGTAGGCCTATTATTCCGGTTCGACTTCGGTCGAGCCACTCGGGTGGACGCCGTATGATTTGACCACCCCCGTTCAAAATATGTCAGCGGGTCCTGCCTACCGGATGTTCTGCGTACATTTGTCGTCCTGATCCAACGTCAGGGATCCAAACGACAACGGACCGAGCGTGACACAGTATCTGAGTTCGTCGCAAGCGCCACATCGGATAACGCAACGAACCGGCTTGACATGTTTCATCAATCCACCGCGCAACACATGAATATGCCGATCTGATCACCACGAAAGAGCACCGAGGAATTTCCCCGCGAACTGTGCTAAACATTAATATCTTATCCAAAGTATCTAAGTCCTCCCGTACCAGTCCATTTGCGGTCGCCAAATCGACGTGAACTGTGGAGTTTATGAGCTGTGTCCTGCACTGTCACCGGTTTAGTAAAAAGGGTGTGGTTCTGTGAACATGCGCCATTTTTCCTTCAAGGTAGATGTACTTTAGAACACATACGTCAACGTTATCACGATGCTGCTTCTTTTCAACCCTACGTATTGGAATTCGTCGATGGGCCGACCGTGCGCCTGTTCGCAGCAGCTCACTATTTGGCTCAGGAGCCTATTCACTATGGTCCCTGGTTGACAGCGGTAGTTCTGGTGATTGCCTTTTGATTTAGCCGTACAATTGGCCCGTAACGTCTCCCAGCGACATATGATGTCGGACACAGCACTACAAATCGCATTTCTGGCACACTTCGCACCTTCAACAGTCGAGAGAGTCTTTATTGTTGGAAGTATGGACGTCTTCGCGCGGAAATCGCTCAATCCCTGTAACGTCGACGCGTTGAGCGACCGGTGCTGCTAGGGACCCTTGCAGTCGTTAAACGGGTAGCCGCACGGCTGGAAGCGATGGTGGCGGAAGATGAAGTTATTTTCACAACAGGGACTCCAGCGACCTTTCACGCCGCTGGTCCAGATCATCATCTACCTTTATACTTGATCGATGATGAATTACAAGGCCGGTTTGCGGTGATCGTTCGGTGACATCTTCGCGCACTCTGAGGTGCCCTGCTGCGTGGTGGGCGAGAATGGTATCCGCGATCACCTGATACGCCATCATGCATCCAGTTTTGGATCGACAATCGGTGGTGCAACGGTGTCAGCAGTCACGGCACCTTCGTGCAGGAGCTTAGCCGCGCCCTCAGAGGTGTTGAGACAAATGGTTCTGGACATCTTCGAGAACGCGGTGATGGGCTTCTTCTTTCTAGTTCAGTCTGTAGAGTATTTGTCCGTCCGGGGAAGCAGATGTGTGAACACGTTGCAAGTCGGAGACGTCTTAGTCCACAAATCAAGCAATCTCCAAGCGATGAGGGGCCCGCAAGGGTGTTCGATTGAATTGAAATTCAAGGATGTAAATATAACAAGAAGGGTGCGGTATGCAGCGTGTTCTGTGGCAGTCCGACACTGCTATTGTAGAGCAGCTGCCAACTGTGACTGAAAGACACCGATCCTCCACCCAGTTTGACGACTTCAAAAGTGCTGTCGGTTGGGCTAATTGCCATGCTACTGCGGCCGGCCTCCAAATCAACGAAGAAGGATGCATACCAAGGGTCATGCTACTCGCTTACGTACAGTGGAGCGCCAACTTTACTAGCGGATGGGGCCGACATCACGGTGGTAATCCTGCATGGACACGGGTGCATTGGCATGTACCAAAACTATACGGAGTACATTGATGCAACCAACACCCTGCTGCATTGTCCCCATTCAATATCTTATTCTACACCACGATGTGTGCGAGTGTTTCGGGTGTCTGTACTATGGCTACATGCAGACTGAAGTTAAAACATTATAAATCTGTAAAACCCAACACAACATTATACAATCCTCTTTCGCTGTATGTCAACTGATCGGAGCGGTGTCGGTTTGTAGAACTCATTTCCCGATACACCAACACACCAAGGGCTAGTCTTGACGCCGTCAAAATTCGCGCCAGATCTAGCCCGAGCTACGAAGCTTTCCCCTACATAGTCTTAACTAAGTGACCAGGAATACAAGCAATTTAGTGTGCGAATGCATGCAGTCCAAAGCTTCCTCGTATTTCAATATAGCTGGTGTCGTCGATGCTGTACCATTAATTAAAGTATAATACGTGCTGCACCCGCTGGGAAACAGTCGGCCCATCTCATCGCAGCTCACTAGCCTCGTCGTTTGACTCATTTGATAGTTGTCGCACCACATGGGCGGAAGACATTCAAAGTCGGCAAGAACAGCAACGCATGATGGACGGTTGATGAAGTGGCTCCGTATTGGCTCGATCTGTTGATTTTCTGTGCAAAAAAAGGTGACCGTGATATTAGCTTTGTGCTTTTGGTTTTTACAAAACTTATGCTATGTTTACTATTTGCTAGATTGGGGATTTGAACCGGATCCTCTCTTCGAGGTAGTGAATTTGTGTGGTCGCCACTGTCATGAACAGAAGGGGTTTCATTCCTGTAGATTGTGTAAATATAGTATTCACACAATCTATAGTATCAGATCGTGCTCGAGCATCATTTACCACGACCGCTGGCTGGTCGTCCCAAATGCCACATCGACGTGCACAACGCCTGGAACGACGTGCGTGTCAACCACATGGGCTTCGTGAGCCAGAACAGGATTTGGTTCTATGCCGGGTTCTCCATCCGAGCACCCGACAGCACCGTAGTTGGCCACGATCTGCGCGGCTGAATCTAAGCTGCTCAGTCACGCAGTGCGCCGATATAAAGGCGCTGGCTGACTTGATCAGCACTTTCAATGTCACTCCGGACATTGAAGTCAAGGCGACCGACGCGATCTGCAAGCGTTACTGCGGTGGTAAGCGTTTTTCGTTTGTTCCGTGCTGAGGCAGTACAGTGCGTACACGCATAGCGGTAGCAAATCTAAATGCAAGTAATTGTGGTGGTGAAGTTGAAGCGAAAACGTTAGCGGATTGGCTCATTAAATTGAATCGTACTTAAGGTAATATGTCTGGTCTGAGAAGTCTCCATTTGCGCACTCCCTAATGAAGGCCTCATGGTGCAGACTCTACCGCCGTTGAACTTGCTACCTCTAGCACGGNGTTGGCAGAGAACGCCATCCAGCCAGAGGAAGCCACCTCAGTCACCATTCCACCCACCTCCCAGGCAAGTTGAGCCGCCGCGGACTTGCCCTCATCCTGCTCAAGAGGAGGCTGATACAGCATCAACCTTTTCTCTTCGACACAATGACCAGCTGGCTCACGCGTTAGCACAGGTGAGAGCCCTATCCTGCCCTATCCGGCCACCCCCAAAGGTGAGAGTCATTCCCTACACTACACATCCCCCATACAGCCTGCAAGGTGGTGTCTTATGCTCGTCACTGACATCGGCTGCTATGAATTGCTGCAGGTTCCAACGCAGCCCATGGTGTCGTGATTGCGTAGGCAACGACGTGCCAGCGCCGCGATGTCAGCATGATATCTCGCCCGCGTGAACGATGCCAACGGCAGCTGGAGGCGTGCAAGGTGGCCATGGCCGACTCAGCAAGACTGAGTCATCGTGCCCGAGCGGGACAAGTCGGCTGTATTAGAAGTCACAGGTCACGAATCCTGCTAAGTCGAAGACACAAGACATACAAGATGCACAAGACTACCTGCCACTGCCGCCAGGTGGCGCCCACGGCCCAACTGCCGCCCCTGCATTCGACGTTGCCCGGCACCTACGGGCATGTGCAAGATTACGTGGTGGCAGTGGCCAGCAGAGTAAAGCCTCGAGTCGAAGCCATTGTCGACAAGCCTCCTGCAACCAATTCCAGCACGATCCAGCAAGCCGTGCCCACTGGAGCTACACTGTTCATGTGCGCCCCAACTCGGACGTGCCCCAGTACTGCTGCAGCACACACATACAGCCGTGGGCAGTGGCTCCGTTGCTCTGTGGTGGTGGCATCTCCAGCCCCATCGACAAACATCAGCAGCTACTGCTCCTAGGCACTGGACATCGGCTCGAGCCATGCAATGCAGCATTTCTCGGCAATACAAGGGCACGTAGCATTACGTTGAAGTCTTGCAAGACGTAGGGCTACAGATTAAGGTGGAGAGGTATCTACGGCCGTGAATATGTGGAGATGCACTGGAAGTGTGAACAGGTATGCACTGCGAGGTAGCAGAAGTGTATCGCGTGCCGGAGCTGTAGACCCACATTGATACCACCTACGACAACTCCTAACTACGAGGCTGGTGGAAGCTCTCAGTAACGTGATCACAGTGCAAGGTTCACGGTGCTTCTAGGCTCAATTGCGAGGTGCACTATTGTGCGTACGTGTTTCACAGTGCCGAGGAAGAGCAAGGCGGTCCCTTCAACCTGCGTAATGCTGCATCTCGCCGTGGGAACGTAGGGCTGAAGAGAATGAAATGGGGCCTTCGAGATGTATGTTGAAGCTGTGTGCCTGCGCAAAGCCACGGAGCTGTAAGGGAGGGGACTGTTCCACTCGTGCGTGGGCCTAGGTTTTGGCCCTGAGCGCCACATATAGTTTCTGTGTGAAGTTTCATGCTCATTGTGCCGATCGTGTGGCCCCCCAAACCTCAAAGTACTCATCGTCACATTTCGTGAGGCAAACTGAGGTATTTGCTGATATTGGTACGAGTACCAGTACAAGGTCCAGCTGGAATGTTTGCAGATGCGCGGACACAGACAGCTGTCGTTCTAGCTCTTACCCGCAAGGGTGGTCTGCACTATGCCTGATTCATTCAAGTGTTTCCACTCAAGACCAAGGAGACGTCCAAGCGAGCTGTTCAACTGTTGAAGATGGCATTTACGCAGCAGCGCTGGTGAAATGCTGCCCGATTCGTTTCAGGATTCTCATGCTGACAGTCGCGACGGTGAAGGCCACAACTAACGTAGGACGCAGGACCGAGCTGTTTTGGTGATACATACGACGCGGCAGCGCTGGCGAAATGCTGTCCGATTCGGTTCAAGATTCGGCTGCTCCGCATCGCGGCGATGAAGGCCACGATCACCGAACCAGGACTGCAAGAGAGCCAAATGAGGTGGCAGTCGGAGAGTTCGATGCGCTACCTGCATTAAGGCTGCATAGCTCCGATCTGACGGAGGTAGCAACGCTTAGCTTGCTTCGGGATGTGCTTCTTACTATTGAGGTGGCTGCTGCTGGACAGATTTAAGTGCGTATGCAACTCGACACGCGTTCAAATGGTCAAGAGTTGGTTGTTTTCAGATCAGTTAGTGCTGGAAGACGGCGACGCTGCACCCCAGTGATTAGTTGTTGAATAAATTACACTTTTCTATCTCAATTGTATACACGATGGAGAGCGTACGGAGCTCGACACGACTGCAAATAGACAGAGCCTGTTTTTTTTCTGATCAGTTAGTGCTGGAAGACGGTGGCAACTTTGCGTTCGCTGCATCACAGTAGCTAGTTGATAAATAAATAAAACTTTACTGTCTCAATTGGCACGAAATAAACTTCGTTACCTATAGAGGCTGGGTCGCCCGTGAAATCCGCACCATCTAGCAAGACCAAAGCAGAGCGTCATACCCTCACTCTGATGAGCGGATTGTGCTACCCCACTGGTGTCTATATGACGTACGAAGGATTCACCCAGCAGGTGGCACCCGTCATGCCGATGAGATGGTCGAGCTGCGCGAAGAAGCGCATCGCGGACCCGCCGTGGGAACGAAGATGCCACCGTCATGCGGGCCAACGCCGCCGATTTGCAGCGTCTGCAAATCAAGTTAGGGCATTGCAGCATTCGTGACACAAAGTTTGACGACTCCGCAGATAGTGATGTTCACCAGATTTCAAGCTCCATACCCCCTGCGCGCTGGGAATGACTGGTCTGGGCTCAAAACCCAGTACTTGGGAGAGAGGCCGGTGGGCTCCGAAGCCGCCGACTGCAGTCTCCTCATTCACCAATCCGCTCGCCACGGCCCAGTGCAGCCAGCAACTCGGAGCTCGCCGACATTCTTCGCTCACTTTCGCCCTCTTTGTTTCGTTCCCCCGATGACATAATTCTCCAGATTCGATTTTGAGCAATCTAATCAACCAAGCGGCGACATTGTGCGTATTGAAGAAGTAGAGCTAGCGATGTCATATTTTTTTTATTGTCCAAAAGCAGTGCACTAAGTGCACTGCTGTAGAGTTCCTGCATGTTACATAGAGTAATTATTCATTTCATACAAGCAATGACTGAATTGATCCAGTAATTGCTCGATGTTCAGGTGGCATCAGCTACCATTGCCGACCGCAATAACAACGCAAATGAGGTGCAGGTGAAGATGGCCGTGTTGTCGGGCATGATAGACAACACGGTCTCGAAGTTTAGCTAGAATACAGCGGCTTAGGTAGAACACCGTGATGTCATGCTCCTGCTACCCTTGCGCAGCAGTCGCTTCGTGTCTTCTTTTTGTTGAACCCAACTGATAATATTTTGGTAGTTGGTCCCCGACATGCTTGGCCAATGGACGAACGGTACGACAACGCCAAAGAACCGAGTACTACAAATGGTTTGAGGCGCGGAAGGACAGGCGTTCTTCTCCGTCGTGCAGTTTCGATCGATGGTCTTGCGTAATACGTTTAAGATGGACGACATCAGCGGCAACAGGGTTGTCACCACGCTACTATTTGCGCGCATCACGCAGCACTTTGAAGCCGGTGATGGCATCAACCCTGCTTGCCTCTTGCAAGAATGGGTGACTTGTAAAGTCCGGCAAGACTACCACGACCTACGTTGATGATATTTCGAGCAAGGTGACGCTACTTCATCAATCCAATTAAGCGTTTACGATGTGGCAACATCCAATCCTACTGATTTCGAGATCGACTAAGAGCTGAAGGGTGAACACGGAGATAGGTTCGACAACCATGATCTCAGGAGCCCAAAGGGTGCCAGAAGCCGCATTTAAATGAAGCGGAACACCAGCGTGAAAAATTTGAATCAGACTGTGCAACCAGCCGCGCAGGCTTTGCTGGTATCCTAGGGGAGGGCGGGCCAAGAAAAAAGACAAGGCACAGCTCGAAATAAGCGGGGCAAACACGTGTTAGACAAGAATCATAAAGCCAACTAATTGCGGAGGCAATGGCCACTGACAATCTGAGTGCACTGCAATCCATTGCGGTCAAACCTCGTGGAATATGGTACAGGACAGAAAGAGCGACAGAAGAAAGCTCCAACGTCGCTCCTGTAGTGTGTTGAAGTGAAGCAAGTGGTGTGTCTCATAGCCGGTTTGCCGGCCTATCCGACCCGGATATATTTCCAGCCGGGACACATTTCCGGTCAAGCCAATCCTGTGTCAACTGACCAATTTCGAGCAGGTCTAAAATTAGCCGTCTGATTGGACAGTTTGAACCACTGGATTGGCGCTAATTTGCTCTTTTGTTTGAGGTATGGTACGGCCCGGTGCGCGCCATTTTGCGTTCTGAGTGGCATGTACCCATATTTCCGGTCACTCAGTCCATACAAAAGCCCAGAATGCTTATGGGCAGTTAGGTGGCCGAAATACGTCCCGCACGGATACCGCTGTGTGACAGAAACGGCAGCTCGGACACATACGAGCTGATTAGTGGTACAAGGCCTGTAGTCCAAGACCCACCACCTGACGTACTCGCCGACTTATCCTGCAGCGCGAACACGAAGGTGAGAAATGCCGTCAGTCGCAACATACGTTTCTAGACTACAACATCCGCAGCAACCTATTCCTGAACGTCAAGTACATCACGCGCCGCCAGCAACGCCGGCTTCTGTGCAAAACCAGTGCGAGGGCGCTCGGTGACTGGGACCAGCTCCTTCCTGGGAGTTACTACCAAGGACTCATGCTTAGAACTATTTGGTTTAACATGGTTACGTTTGTAGTTCTGGAACGTTTTTCATACCTAGCAGGGTCAAAATATAACATTTGATGCATTACATTAAGTTCGGTCTATCATAGCATTCAAGCATTTTAAGTGTCTGTACTTTCGTGCACTTATGAGCACTACACGCGTACATACCGAGACGAACAGGAACAGTTGCCTTGTGAAGCTGTCAGCACAAGCATAGACTGTCGTTAGAGCATACGGCAGAGCGATAGACGTGTGCGATTGTGTCCTCATGAAGGCCTATTGGTCACGTGGTGATGTGGTTGATCAGCGCGGTGCCGGCCGAAAACATACACCCCCTTTGTACATGGTGTTACTCCTACTGAGAATTGATTAACCCTGGCTGATCCAGTTCTGGCGCGTCGGTGACGCATTTCTGCTGAAGGTCGATGCGGCTATCCAAGCCATGGCCGATCAGCTTGAGGGTCTAAATCCGGAGAGTGTATGTATAGCTTCAAGGGGGAGCCGTCGGCGACAGACGATGCGCTAGCCAAGAAGAAGAAAGAAGAAGAAGAAATGGGAAGAGCGCGAGGCTTGATTAGTGAAGCGCGGGTCCGTTCTCGTGAGCTGAGAGAGCAGAAAACAATCAACTTGACCAACGTTTAAAAGAACTGGCTCAGTCTATCTTGTATCATGGTAACTTTTTCGCAGATAATATTTGCTTGATGGGAACGAGTCAACGATTTATGAGCGACCCTGGCCTTGCCCTCGCTTAGTGAGTGATCGACCCACGGGCATTCGTACGCGGTGATGAACAATTAAATTGAGAAAAGGGGACTGAGGTCCGATGGCGATTAGCGCAAATTCTTGATAAGCATCCAAAATCAACGCGACTGAATCTGGATCAACCGATATTTGGGCGTGAACCTCCCCTGGTCGGATAGTAAAGAGAGATCGGTTGGGTTTGCAGAGATGCGTGAATTACGGCTCGTTTTTAATAAGCGATACTGAGCAGGACTATGTCTTGGCTGGAGTTCCTATTCGCATAATACAACAGTATCGACAGGTCCTGTTTGACAATGATGACATTCAATTTATTCCCGATTTGGTTTGTGATACTAGTCGCATTCCCCTTTGCGAGAAGTGCTTTACCGATCCTCGTAAAAAGTATGTTCAGTGTGGCGTTGTATTGGCTCATTACCGGACAGATTCTGCGGCTGCGAAGCAGGCGCAGGTGATGCTCGTGGCCAGAATTAAATACAAAAGTACGTAGGGGAGAACGAAATGTGTGTGGCTGCGCGAACCTGACTATCTAGGTTTGGGCTCCGATAGATAAGTATATAACTGCTACAGTATTATACATGTACATGCAGTCCCGAGCCTTTGAGTGTGGGTTCGAATCCACCGAGTGAGCAACTTTCTCATTGGCAAACAATTCAGACGGTGAACCAATCGGAGACCATCAATGGATTGGGAGTGGCGTCCTTCCAGCGCTCGTCGTTGTCCTGCCTAAACAAGCCAACTGGACCCTCTTCGGATGATCCCGGCCAGAGAAACCGCTCTGNTCTGACCTGGTCGGCCGCCCAGCTGGTACGGATGCAAACGCAAAGGTTCGCAGCCTACCGCCTCGACGAGGTCAAGTTCAAGATTCATCTACAGAACTCTCGGTGTCCAACAGATACGCTCTTCGCGCTACCGCTAGCCAACCCTGCAAAATACGCACAGCTTGCCGCTACATTTACCGAATTTAGGCACGTATCTGGAGAGAGTTAGCGGACCCCCTCACGTTGGCCTCTCTTCGGACATCGTGCAGCGCCGCGAATAACCCCCAAAACAGAAATGAGCGGGCATAAGACGGTAGAGTAAACCGGGGACCGGCGACATGGTGATAGTTATTGTAGATTAACGCTTTCACGGACTGTGAGTTTGAATACTATGTAAACTCAAAATAATCAAAACCTAAAGGTGACATTTCGGTAAGTTCAACTATGTAACCATTTGCGTCTCTTCATATTTAAATTGGCAAAATCCTCCAACAAGGGGTCCAATTACGCGATCTGATAGGTCGCCGTCATAAAATAATAACTATTCTAAACAATTAAAAACTATGATATTTTAAATATCCGATGACGACAGATTCGCTGGAGCTCAAGCAGAACCAATACCTGTCATCGACGGAAGGTCCGCTTGCATGAGAGGACCTCGAGTATTTTCTCTATTTCTTACAGAAATGATATATGGTCTTCTAACATAACTGATTGCCTTTCAATTTCGAATTTGGAATGTGGGCCAAGGTAAAAAGGTGAGGATGGAGCCCAGGAGAAGTTCCAACATTGGAAGTGAGACCAAACGCCGTCGACAACTCTTGCGGTCTATGGATGACCCGGGCTCCGATTGTAATGGGCTTACTTAGCCCAATACTTTAGCTTACACGTGAGCGCACGTGTATGAGGAAGCGTAAGGTGTATTT
>KE411411.1:0-10172 GCA_000439335.1 Phytophthora x alni | reverse complement strand
GGCGGGTGCTTTGATGACAGTCCATTGGGCTCAGGTCTCAGTTATATCACCGGGGGCAGCCTCGATGTCTGCCAACTAGGCGCGGGCGTCTAGTAGCAAATATTGAGTCTTTTTGATTGAAGCAAACATTGTTTTTTTCGGCTGTGAGCAGCACGCGTCACACTACCGTTTGGCTCTAAGTCGACCTCGGCCTCTGGCCAGCGCTCTAGATAGCGTGAAACTCATCGCGGGCGCAACAAGAAGTTCACGATGCTATCATGGCACCGACATATTCAGGTCAGAATGCTGAAGTGTATATGGCCCACGTGCGGGCATCAGATACGACCAAGTTCCATGCACACCACCATACGAACTCTTGCACCAGCACGAGCAGCCTTGTATTTAGACGTTTCAGCATGCAAGACCCCAAACTATCAGCACTGTTGTTCAAGTCCACTCGTAACCGTCCACAGGTGTCAACAAATACTAGCAATGNNNNGAGTTATCATGCGCGCGACGGTCTCACAGAAAACATCAAATACGCAGTCCGGACCAAGCCACCAACGCTGAGAAAATGTGCCTTCCCACGTACTCGCTCTCGTTTCTAAACAAAAAGATCGACAGCTCTGTATGCGTTACGCGTTACATCTCCACTCAAGGATACCCGTCTAAGAACAAGGATCGTTAGTTATCTATCCCATGTCGAGCCTACCGACTTGCCCGAACCCATGTTCGTGGCCATTACGGAGGCGTACGAGAATTCTCTGAGCAGCAATGACTAGTTCGGTTCAATTGCCAACCTCGCACTCTTTATGGAGTTTGTTCCAAAGCCGTTGTAAACAATACCATCAAGGTTTTCAAACGCGAATAAACCATTCCGAACAACTTCGACACCAACGCCACCTGGACGTGTTCGGTTCGTCCAACATTGAATACTCGGCGTCGGACACTATGAATGTCTATGACACGAGAACATCCTTGTGGACAAGGTGATTTAGACAGCGAGGGAAGGAGTTTGCCACCCCTTTAGACCCGATCTCAAAGGCATTCAGTTCAATAAACCCGTCTTCAATCACAAGTCGGCTCGCGTAATGCACAATGCTTTCTTAAGAAGCATTTGTGAAGGACAAAACAGCGGTACCTACTTGGTTGTGTCGGAGCAAGCAGCATCGCGATGGAGATTGCATTTCAGTCCCTTCGGTTACGTGGAAAAACCCGGTGTTGATTCTGCGGTGAAAGCTAGAGTAATTCACGATCTATCATTTCCGATCGGGGCGTCCACTAACACATGGTCCGACCAAGACGATCTCCCGTCACTGGTATATGAAGCAGTAAATGTCGTAGCTAGTCGTATTCTGGCCCTTCGCGCCGCGAATCCGCAGTTACCAATCAAACTGATGTAATGCTACGTGAAAGCAGCATATCGCAACATTCACGTTCACGAACTAACCAGCACGTACTCTGCGGGCTCAATACCAGAGAAAGGAATCGTTGTCATCGACTTGACGCTCCCTTTTGGTTGGGCCGGGTCGGGCGCCCATTATGGGACAATCGACAAAGCAGTCTCGTTTTAAGATCATCGCGAAAGTCCCACAGCCTCGACCCGAGTGACCCAGACATCACACAGTTTTTTTTGCTTTGACTGGGTAGACGACCACGTGTTAGTGGAAGATGACATCGGAAACGGGTTACAAGCACACGACAACGCCCTAACAATGCTCGCCATGACATAGATGCTTGGGCCGCGGGCCATCAACAACAAGAAATTCACAGAATGGACATCCACGCTCGTCGCTCTGGGGCTAGAATGCGACTCAGCTGCGATAACAGTATCAATGCCGGAAACAAAAATCCAGAACGCTCTGTACCATTCACTACTATTCTTGAGGCCAAGTTCACTACGCGAGCACAGCTCACAAAACTACTGGGAAGTCTACGACACGTCTGCTCCTGTATCAACCATGTTTTGCAATCTTTCCAACGGCTTGCAGCGCTGTGGCAGCGACCACCGCGTTTCCGGTCGTTTAACCCTTTCGCGAGACTCTTGTCTTAATTATACTATACAAGCCTAAGTAATTTTCTTCTAAAAGGGCGCAGGATGCGCCCTTAAGGGAAATCACGGTACTCGTTTTGCATGGCTCTTGTAACAAAGTACCTGCAGTGATTTGCGGATGCACACGATCATATGCATCCTACTTAATTTTTGTATGATTTGATAATTACTGATTGTACTGTTTATTACTTGTTATAAAAGATGGTGTATTCACGGTTGAACTTGTGTAAAAGGGCACAGGATGCGCCCTTGTAGGCGGTGTTTTCACACCGTGTTTTGCAAACGCTCTATATGGGCGATAAATGTGCCCTTCTACCGCGAAAGGGTTAAAATATCGAGCGAAGCACACTTAGACTTGACATGATTTGCGTACATTATCCGACATGATCGCCTACGAGGCATCCCGCTCGACTTTTTCGGCAGTTTACCTGAGCCTATCGTGCACCATTTTATGAACTCGAGCGACAAAGGTCTCTGTGCACTGATTCCTGTACAACTAGAGTTCATTCGAATCGAGTTCAATGACGTGGAGCAATCTCTAATTACGCAAGGCAGATTCAGCATAAACGCTCGAGAACAGCTCCGCGCCGCCTTTGCACTATTATGATGGAGACAACAATGGTCAATCAGCTACGCCATACCCCTCATACACGTGCGGATTGGATCGACGACGCATTTGCGGTCGCGTGGTGCAACAAACTTTCAAGCTCCAACCCATTTTCGCAGGAAATGAATCGTATATTTGGAGCTGTTGAAGCTGAATGGAGCCTTCGCGTGTACTAAGCGGGATTTAGTAACTTCCTCGCAGATCGGGGGCGTGAGCATGGTCAGGCTCAACATTTATCGAATGGAACAAACTAACAGTGGATTGGATGCAGGTTCAAGTGGCCAGCAGCATGAGAAAAGCCTACGACGGCGGTTGGTCGAACTTCAGGAACGCTCCATCGCCGATACCAGTACAGCTCGACATGACAGCAGTGGGCGCAATACCGCAGCAGGATCGGCCAATCGCCTTGGCTGCCCAAGCATGACCCTCACGCACAATCACTACAATTGATTCTCTTTGCCATTGATCGTTTGATGTCAACGTCGACGGCTCGAGCCACCTGATACTTCAACAATTGCAAACGCCCATTTCTCGACGATAGGCCATCAAGCAGCCGAGCCAAACTAAGCGACCGCTGAAGAAAGCCAACGTCTTGTGGTTCTGCGTTTTAAGTAGAAGATGGAGCTCGTGCGTGGTCAGTTGGGTGCCCCCCCCCCAGAACTCTTGACTGGAGTCACAGTATAAGCATACTACCGCCTCAGATCGTGGATGCGCGATGGGCACCATCTTCAACAAAGGAACTCGAACTGTAAAGAGATCAGAAATGTCTTCATCGTTCCATCCGGCATCAGACAGCAATAGTTTGCGAAATTGTTATTTCTTGCGCGATCTTGCGAGAGACACAGAGCGATCCAGAAGCGAATAAAGACGTGATATGAGTTTGGTATACTCCGGTATGGACTGTTGCACCCAGCTTACGGCGCACAAAACCGTTAGAGTTGATCGGCAGTGGTCAGGTTCGGCATATCGGTGACCCCTTGCCCCACACACGCTCCGGGCAATGGCGCGCCCTTGCAACAGAAAATACCTTGCCACGTCGCCTCGCGCTTGTATAATTAACAGTTTTTAGTATGAAGTTTTAAACCATCGTGTGGACACTGCCAGAACGGGATGCTCTTCGTCGCCGACATTGATTGATTTGACAGCAACGGTAGCGGAATCGACAATGGCCAAGTCTTGTCATCTTATGCTCAATGTGACCAAATCCACGATCTCACGCATTTTTAATGTGGCCTTTCACAAAGAACTTAAAGTTCAAATTTTCTAAAACGTCAAAATCCACAAGAAAAGGCATCACACGAGCGTTCTTATTTTGGTCCCCATAGTGGTCTCGTAGGGTTGTGGTGACTGGAAGCTGGCGAATCAGGTACTTCGCCGCATTCCATGCGCCCTTCATTGGCTTCGAGCAGTGGCGAGCGAGTTGTTTCACCGCGAAGACACTGACAGGTCGTGACCTCCGAGCAAGATACAAGAGGCTGCAAACCTATTGCCGATACGGTTTGCTGTGCATGTACGCGCGCTCGCTCTCGGTGGGGTCGTCGGGTAGGTTGTTAAGGCAGGACTATGGGATCATGGGTGTGTACGTAGGTCGTGCCTCGTCCGTATCGAATCGATTCAATTGATCGTTGATGTAGATTTCTTGGAACAAATAGATGGTGTCCGCGTCGTGTCGGATCTTCATGCCGAGGGAGCTGGTTGGTCGCCCGAGGGTTTTGATCTGGTATGTCTTGTTCAGTGCTACCAGCTGTCGCAGCACTTGCTCTTCTCTACGGTATGCGATCAAGACATCGTCCACGTAGAGGCAGACTAGGAGGAGGCTACGATCTACTTGCATGTAGTACAAACATGTGTCCCAGGTGGTTGGGCGTAGGCCGATAGCCCGTAGAAACCTATCGATCTCCTTGCTCCACTCGCGTCCTGCCTGCTTCAAGCCGTTCAGTGCCTTTTCAGGCACCACACTTTGTCCTCCTCTCCTGGGTTTTCGAACTCCTTTACTGGTTTGACGTAGACCGTATCTTTCAGTTTGGCTTTGAGACACGTCGCCCTGCCTCATGGTCATGCGATACTTCACCACGATCGCCACAACAATCTTCACGCACACTAGGTCCACGACCGGGGCGTGAGTCTCGATGTACACTCATATGGTCTCCACGAGCGCATACGCGCACCTTGTACTTGGCAATGCTGCCGTATGTGGCCAGCTTCAGTCGTAGTTGCGCAGTGTGATCGAGAGCACGCATACCTGGTGCAAGATGCACCGCGTCATACGTGTCATTAGCTTCTAATGTCCGTACCTCCGTCCACATGGCAGCTTTCCACTCGTGCCACTGTGGTGTCCGGTGTTCCTCGGCCAAGTTAGAGGATCCATGATTATGTCAGTAGGAAAAATGCCGCGTTGATAGGCTTGGCTGCTAGGCGCCGTGACGTCCGCCGCTCGAGGTTCTTGCTCATCTGTTTCGCCGACTGCCTGCGATTGACCGTAAGGTCACTGGGGGCATTCGCTTCCTCGATTTCAGCACGTGCCCAGTGTGTGTGCCATTTCTCGAGGGCTCCTTGCTATCGTGTTAGTGGGTGCGGCTGGTCTCTCGAATCCTCCCTTGACTTCCACATCTTCGAGCCCCTCTTCGTCTTCTCCTCTCCTTTCTGCCGACGGCGGTGCAACATCGTCGCTTGGCAGGACGCTTCATCGTATAGCATCCGGTCCAGGGCCAGCACACCAGCTCTTTCCCTAATTCGCTGAGAATTACCCGGCACGTAGACTATATAACCTTTGATGGTATCCGAGAGACCGACGAAGGTAACACTCCGTAACAGCGGAAGCATTTACGTCGTAGTTGATCCGGTACACTAATGACCACTGATTCGTTCGAAAACGGCTAGCTGACGAAGTGATGGCTTCTCCCCGAATAGCTTCTCGTGTGGCGTTGTCGCAGACCCCTTTCTTGGCACCCGGTTGCGTGCGCATGCAGCATGGCTATGGTGGTGGTGGACGTGTATCCAGCGTATATTCAGTTAACCCTATTGCGAGGGATGGCCTGTAAAACCAGCCACGTGACCATGTTTAGCAAAACAGGGTACCTTTTCGAAATTACTACTAGGATGTAATCAGGGACAAGCGACAATCAACAATGTTTTGACACAGCAAAGGTCAACATTCATGCTATTTCTTCGTAATCTATTCCGCTAGCTATCCTCACATTTGAATGCCTGCTTTAGGAACTCAAGTTTCTACCAATCAAAGCAACTTGCGAAAAGCGCTGAGCTCAAGCTACGGCCGACCGAGGGGGCATGCGCGTCGGGACCGACGCAGACTGGGCTAACGACGTGCAAGGCAGGGATACATGGTGTTCCTGTTCTGTTGCCCCGGTCACTGGGGCGCGACGATACAGACCGTGGTGGTGCTGTCCAGCCTCACGACCGATTTTATCGCTGCGAATGACGCCCTCCCGCAGGCCGAATGGATCCAGCTCCTCGCGGCCGAGCTGCTGACGATTCTGGCGAGCGCAACCCCGATCCAGCTCATCCTGCAGGTAGATTATCAGCTGGTCATCCACCGGATCAAACGAGATGGAAGCTCAGGCTCGCAGCACGCGGTGGACATTCTCTTCCACGCGCTCAAGGACGCATGGCGAACAGGACTCATGGGACTCGAGTAGGTGCCTACGTACCACAACCTGGCTGATCTCATGACGCAGTCGGAATTCGTCGATGATATCACCGCTTTATGTGCCAAATACGTTCAAACTTTAAGTAAATGTCACGTTAAATAAGGAATCCTAATCATTTGCGGGTGATACACGCCGCTCGCACTACAAAGTAGACATTTATTGTAAATTCCAGCTAAATTTAGACATTCCGATCGGTTCGCTGAATCGCCCACATACAATTTCCATGTCATTAGCTTAATCGCCGGCAGACGACTTCATGGCTTCACGCGTACTTAGTTGAACTTGTACACACCAGAGTATACGTGGGGCGATTGGGGGCCGATCGGTTCAATCAATCGGCCGGCCAAATTTTGATTTTTTGAGTGAGAACCCACAATATTCTCGTTTAGAATTAATTCATGCCGGGGTCGGACACTATCACTCCCTGGAAGTGATGCTCCTCGATTAGAAATGATGCCCTTTGGCTTTCTTTCTGCACAGCAAAGTGCATACATTACCGATCCATTTTGTGTTGTACTCCAAAACAATCTAAACGTGCCATCATGAAAATACACTTTTAGATCGATTTTTTGGTACTCACTAAAAGTTGATTTACGTGTCCATAAAAAAAATGTTTTGGAGCTGCTCGAGTTGTACAAGACTTGTAAAACACTTACCGTTTTGACTTATGAAAAACGTTCTGACTGCTATGATGGTTCGCGCGTTTCCCGAAAAACCTATTTTAAATCGGAGCTTTATCGCGGGTCTCTCTCTGATCAGGCCGTGATATGGCTTCTGCTTTTGTCCTAAGACTCCCTTTACGATATCCGAGCCCAACCAGACTCCTCATTTTCTGTCTGCGACAGACTTGCGCCCGGTCCAAACCCCCTCTGGTATCCTGGGAAGTAGTTGACTTCCCTATATTGTCCTGAACCCAAACACTCTTCGACGCTTAGTAATTCCCCCGGTGAAACTAAAACCTGTCGGCTATAAATCCATTCAGAATTGGTCAGGTTTGATTCATAGGGCCTTCCGACACAACATCATCCATTGACTCGTAGCGTTACCGTGGAGGCAATGATTGTACTAACGACATATTATATTCTAATTATGCACGATTTCTTTACGTGCACCACATGTTTTAACTGATTCCATTTTATATGAGTTATCGTTGTAGATGGCCACCAACGGGACCTCATATAAACAGGTTTGACTGTACGTTAGGCTGGTATCTGATGAACCCCGCTTGAAATTACATCCTGGGCACTTTTAATATCAGTGGGTGGCGCGTCTACCACATATCACATTGTCTGGCTTCGTCTAGGAAACCCTGCACGTCGCTGCTGGTGGTGCATCCGAAGTATGGTTCAGCTCTGACGAATGTGTTCCTCACGTTACCAGAGCAACGGCAAGCATTATGTGATCAATTATCGGTTACGCTTGACCGATTGCTAGGGTAGTCCGTTCAACACCGCGGCTTGTACACAGTTCGGCTGCATGTGCCTTTTGAAAGCGACATCACGCCCACGTTCAACAACTGCATTACGCCGGTGATCCGGTTGAAACAAAGGGGACACTTGTTGCGATACCAATGAGCGCGTCTTGGACGCTCTTCATCTTGTGAATTTGCAGCGTATCTAACCGTTGGGAAGAATAACCGCCAACGTTAGGCTAGTAAGAACTCATAGCATGGCAGCTATCACAATTGAGAGTACATCGATGACCTCCAACAAGTAGACGGTAATCGCACTCGGGCCGAGTTGGGCTGGCGGGAGTTTCAGGGGAGAACGTAAAACCATTAGCTGTAGCCTACTAGAACAAAGGTAAGTGCTTCATATACAAAAGCTAGTACTAAATTGCTGGTTTTTAATACACACACGATAGCAGGCCGGGTTTCAAACTTTCTCGAAACCTGCAGTCGCCTTCACGTTGCGATCTGGAATCTTGTTCATCTGCATCTTCACTGGTTAGACACTCAACACCAAGCGCGCTGCGGTGTCGGCGAAACTTATTCTTCCTGAGCAGTTTGGTGAGTACATCGGCTGGTATGACCTTAGAGTCCAGTGGTTTGACGTTTTTTATCCACTCGAGTAGAACGAGTTCGTCTAAGCACGCATTCTCCTGAACGGAGCAAGTTACCACGTGGTGAGGCACATATGGCTGCACCTTAATCTCCACATCATTACTGGGCTGACCCGTAAAATAAAAGTGAGGCGGAAGCCCAACACAATCCTCGCGAATCATGACCGCCGTTGTGGTGCGCTGGCTGTCAGATCCTGCGGTCAACGCAGGGGCCACTCCACCGTCGTGTGTGTCATTGTGGGCGCATAAAGTCATTTTAAGCTCTCATACGGCGGTGAATATCAGGGTTTAAAGGCGCCAGTGCTATCGCTTTTACACAAGGCGCTTCGTCGTAAACGCAGCTTTAGTCACGAACATGGCATCGCGTGTAACGCGGCCGCGAGTCGTAATACGACGAAGGGTCAGTCGTTTCTGCCGCTTAAACCTATACTAAATTCAAAACGGCAATGTGGATTAGTATTTCGATGATAATACCTGTTTAATGTTCATATCTACCGAGCACGCCAATACATCACTGCATTCACACTTGTAATCGTGGGCAATAGCTCTTGAGCGATGAAAGCGATCATGACGCGCGTCACAACGAAGGGCTGGCGCCTCAGGTCCTTAACATACAGCAGTAGGTTGTCTTCGTTCTAGAAGGACTCCGGTATCCGACCGAATTCCCCCCGCGTCATCGCCCCTGGTCACTATGCCTTGGGTCACTTGTCAATTCGATTGACCCATAATAGTAGTGTGGTGTGGTTAAAGCCTCAGCGCTGAGCGAACGCCCGCACAGACACAATCACGACGTAAACATTGGGGATGAAGACGTAGAAATCGGGGGTTGTGAGCGAGAAGGTCTCGGCAGCGCCATGGTCGATGCCCGACCGAGCGATCCTTCGGTGATCAAAAATGTTCAGACGATACCAACACTGTCAACGCCTCCCGTTTCCGCGGTTCTACATCACAAGAGAAGCACGCCTCCATGAAGGCTACTGCCACTGTGACGGGGGTCACACGCACCGTAGCTAAGCGACGCTAACCCGAGCAGCCGCCTGGCGTCTCTGTTGGTCTCTTATCCAAAAGGCCTGGTCTTCTCTGTCGACAAAGGTTCCAAGTACCGAACAACTTGCACACTTTTAGGTTAGAGTAAAACTGACTATATGAATGACACTCATAACGTTCCTATTTATATGTATACTGAATCCTTGTTTAAATGATGATCTTCCTGAGCGGTGCCTCGTTACAGCTATCGAGCGGCTGCGAACACGCTCACTTCTGAGGCCGAGTGTCAGGAAAGTAGTTTTAATGCCTTCTGATTTCATCCGGAAGAACTAGGCCCTTGATGCGAGTATTGCAGTCATGGCGTCGACGAATGCCGACTCGAAAACCTCTTTTTTTCTGCCTTGAACTGCTTCAGCCGGTTACGCCTCCCGAGGTAGGTTGGCATAGTCTTCTTTGTGAAGATGGGATGATACATCAACCGCAGTCCCCTCATCGGCATGCACGCCGCGAGGTCGTCACGCGAGAGGAAGAGGATGTAAGCGAGGATGATGCCAACTTCCGAGTCTCTAACCTGGCGTATGAGATGTACCAGCAAGAAGAAAGTTGAAAAACAGATGGCGGAAGATGGGTCGACAAAGATCGTAAACTACATGATAGACACGATGAAGCCGGAGCAATTTCAGCTGGCGGTGCGCAACGAGGTGGCTAGAGACGCTGGCTAGAGAAGATAACAAGATGCTGCTGATGACTCGCCTTCGTCACTGTTGCTGTCCTCTTCGGCTTCGACGTCGTCAGGCTCCCACAGCACGTCCACAAC
>KE411034.1:0-15043 GCA_000439335.1 Phytophthora x alni | reverse complement strand
CGCACTGCTGCAGCTGCTGGGTATGCTGCGGTCTTGTCTAGCGGCGCGACTTGTGCGCGCTGGGCTCGGCGCGCACCTTGGCCTTCGAGCNGTTGAACGCCGAGCGGTGTTGTTTCCTTTTGATGAAATGAAATGTTTCCTTTCGCTGATCGCAAAAACGAAAAATTACCACAATGGCACTTCTACGGTACATTTCATTCCTATCGATTCACAAGGCCGCCAGTACAGTTTCTGGCGTCGTAAGATAGATATTGCAACGTCGGGTTTATGGGCTTGTAGACATCCACGCAAAGAAGGGGGACAACTGGTGTATCTGTCGCGGGGGCATGAGCGATGAGTACTGGATGTGGTCGCTGCGTTGACACATGGAATTTTGCATCGAGGAATCCGATCTGGGTTATTTTCTACGGCAGTGTGCACTAGCGGATAAACCACAAGGCGGTGTTCCGCCTGCTTTTCCAAACAACAAGTGGATCGTCAAGCGCCGCAAGAAGGACCGATTTTTCACCTCGGAAACCTCAGATTCAAGATGAAAACCGTGATGAGCACTCTACAGAGGAAGTTGTGCGTGGCTATGCTAGTCGATTGGAACTTGTTATTCGTGGAGCCTCTCCAGAATGTATATTGAATTGTGATGAAACTGGATTTTGCGCTCAAAGAACTCCAAATATAATATAATTGCGCTCTTGGAGACTTGCAGCATTACACGGCGCTCACACGACCGTGACAATGTTTCCATCATGGGGTACGCGAACGCTGCAGGGGAGCGGCTTCCGCCGATGCACATTTGTGCCGCTGAATAACGAAAGCCAGGGTGGTTGGATGTATAGGTAAATGATGCCCTCTGTGCGATGACGGAAAACAGCCACGGTTTTTCTCCGCTGACGGAAGGGTTTCGTTTGTCATATTGGTGCGACGCGACATCAGGTAATTTGAACGGCCATTTCGCTCACTTTTCTTAGGCAGACATGCAATTAGTTATTTCGAAATGTGCCAAGCTGCTTTTATTGCCGTCAGATACATCACTCTTCTTGCAACCTGTACACGTGAGTGTCTTTAAGGAATTCAATACGTTTTATAACAATGCAGTAAGTAGATTCCTAGACCTTTAAGGTCTAGGAAAAGCTGCACTACCGACTCGTGATGATATACCAAAGTTCCGTTTGAGAAAGCCTTCAAGTCAACTCCAATTGACCGTGTTTTTAAATCTTCCCGTTGAATGTGAATATCATGCTGGAGACTATGATTGGTTCACTCTCGTCGCGCCACAAACTGGAACAGCCTCACCATGCAGCTTTAGAAACATCTGCTCTTGGCCTACAACTCACCGACCGACAGAAAAACAACTGGAGCGCAAAGGGCTAGATATCGACGCAATCAAAATCGTAACCTTTCATGCTAAAATTCTAATGATACTCAAGGTTAAGTCAGGAACGCGCGGTAGCTTCCTTACAGCACGGATGACCAATGGGGTTCTCCTCACCGACCCCGAAATGGACAAGGCTTTTTGTATCCACTCGGAGCTGAAGGCGATGCAAGCTGCGGATCAAGAGTATCGAAGTATACCTACAAGCTGGATCTCCAAGCGTTGAAGAGAGGGACCGCAGGACGAGAGCTGGTGGAACGCCGTGCTATGCGCATGGAGGGTTTTGCAGCTCACAGCATTCGCCGAACCGCGCAACGGACCAATACGGCAACCCCCAAGGCTCGAAAGAAAGCTGAGACGCAGCAAGTAAATGAAGCTCAATGAACTAACCACAAGCGCTACCCCGTTAAGTGTAGAGCCAAAGCTGTCGAGCCGCAGCGAAAACGTGACCCTCACCCCCGGCCAAACCCCAGTACAAAAATCAAGTCAGCAGGGCTGACTCCCTCGCAACGTCATAATACATTTTATAAGTTAAACTTCATTCAGCCGAATCAAGTCGCATACTGCCCGCGTTGCGCCAACTACTGTGTGATGCACTCAACGAGGTAAGCGGTATGTGCTAGCTAGCTAGCTAGCTACTGTACATATATCATGTGTGTTTTTGACGAGTCTTTTTTAACGTTGGCTGCTTTCTGTTGAGGATTTGTTCATCCTCACCGTTGTAGTTGCCAGGACTAAATATGAGAAAGAAGAAAGTGAGGGCAGAAATAACAACTACCAGAAACCTTACTTATTACGTCACGCTTACATCAACATTGAATTCTCGTTAGCTACGCAAATAATGACCGCGCCACTTCATATTCCACTTCAGGGGTAGATTACCGTTAAAGTAGATACGATCATCAAATTGTGCGTTAGACGCGATACTTCAGATGTGCCACATCTTCAACTTCTACGAAGTATATGCACTGTAATAAAAGATACTCTGAATTACAAGTGTCGAGCAGGGGACGAGCGATAATTCTTTTTATCGGTTTCTTTGATAGGACACCTGAGAGCACCACATGTCGCTCGTATACAGGGGTTCATATCATCGGCCAATTTGATGATATCTTTGATACATTACTACTTACAAAATTGCATGGGGCTAAGATCACATGATCCGTATCTGCAGCTACTACGGTATCAATATCATATCAAATATTTGATACCTGTATTCAATACCGGTAGGATTCACGGAATGTTGTTCCGGAGGTCAATAAACGATTTTTTTTCCGTTACAATCCTTTTTTTTAGATAACATTTGTGTAAACCTCTCTGAAACTAAGGTTGAATACAATACCAAGGCAATGCAAGCTCTGCTTCCAAATGTAAACCAGTAACTTGATCATCGTACGTCTTATGAAGGCCTGACCAAAAGAACACGCTCTGCTATTGCTTTCCTGGAACATAGTTAAATCTCGACTGAAGCATTTTCGGAGTTGACGTTGGCTTTTTGGATCAAAGATAGTACCGATAAGACTTAGTCCTCTTACTGTACACGGCGTCCAAGATAAAACACTAGAGCACGGATTGGTATGGTTACATTGAACGCTCACACACGACAAACGTGTCGGTATTTCGAAACATAGCGAAGAAGACGACCTTTGGATATCACATGCTTGAAATATGTATTGAAAATAACCCCCTACGTGTCGCTCTCTGAACCACGCTAAGCTTGTTACTCTCGTTCTTGATATTCATTGATTCGTTCTTCTCGGGTCAGTTTGCTTCATCAGGCACATTATTACTAAAATAGCTCTTATTTCAGGCTCGTTGTAAACCAATACCTTCTGTTCGGTATCTAATACGGGATCACTCGAGATCATTCTGTGTGTGCTACTGGATCAATGATCCTGATCCTAGCCCTGGTGCGGTATCACATGATACATGATACCAATATTATACCAGGTCATATCAACAAATCAATGCATATCACCAGCGAATATGAACCCCTGCTCGTATATCAAACAGGGTGCATGACTGACATCCAAGCGGCCTTCAGCCGCTACTCTATTGGACCCAGAGTCGCCACCAAATCGTGTTCAACATTCTTTCGAATCCCAGTCCAATGTCATCTCTTTTAACGCTTGACATATAGCGTCGGCAATGCCTAGGGATCCGTAAAAAAGTATATTCAATAAAAAATATGTCATGATTAATTTTGTTTTATGATATTTCTCCTGCATATTTACACGACATTATTTAATATGCTATTATAACCAATCAATGCGACCAAAAGCAAAGAATTTTAAAAATCAGAGCTGCCGACGTTCCTAGTCCAGTGTCTTCTGCGTCTTTTCACTTGACTTGGCCTCAAAATACTACTCCGTCTCAAGTCAATTCATGTTTTGGCCAATCAGAGGTCGGCAAAGTATATGAACGTGGCAAATCAGAGCTGTCAAGGCTCCTAGTCCAGTGCCTTCAGCGTCTTTTCACTTCACTTGGCCTTAGTATACTACTCAAACTATGGTACATGTTTTGCCGTCGGTTATATCGCACGGAATTATTGTCCGAAATAAATTTGCCTAGTCCTAGCAACCACTCCACCTGAAAACAACTCGGCCCGATGGCATCCAACACCAAGCCCCTCAGCAACAAGCTAGTTTGCAGTCTGATGTTCACCAAGAAGTCCAAAGAAGAGTATAGGTGCTTGACCTCCTCAAAGACGTGTAAGAGTTCTAATGGCTACACCAACCTGATCATGCATCTATGCACCAACCATCCTACCTATCTTGAAGATGGTTCTCAAGCCACGAAGAACCGCAACGCACTCCGCTTACGCGTTGTCGACGATGAGACGCGTACCATTTTCCGCTGATGCGAGTGGGTCGTACTGGACCGTCTGTCTCTAAGTTTCGCAAGACTAGAAAAAACGCAGCGCTGTCCTCGATTAGTGAAAAGATAATGAACATGTACTTGATGCGGGTGTACCAGTTTGCGGGGGTTAGGTTTCTGAAGAGCTTCCGTCCACGTCCGGCCTCGTGCTCGAAGGTTCCACCTTTAATGGCCGCCAAGCACTCGAGGTAAGCTGACGTGGTGTTCGTACATCCCACCTTTAACGAGTGTGATCGATTTTTTTCTGCAGCCAAGTTGGTCTACTCGGGCCTTAGGAAGCGAATGGAGGCAACGACGCTAGAGATGCTCATGTTCCTGGTGTACAACAAGGACATATGGGACGTCTACACCGTTGAAGCTGTGCGATCGTAAGCTATATGGTCAGGCACAATGCAAACAAATGGAATTATTCATTTGTTGGTTTCTGCGGTCTTAGTTAATATGAGTACGCAATATTGTCATTCCGGGAAACAGGATGCCGATTCGGCATCCTGCTTCCCGGGCTTTCTCTTACTTCGGGATTGAAATAATTTAGTTAGGTGAATGGAATATAGCTATGTGCATTTCGTGAAGCTTTAATATCACTGGTAATCGAAAAATCTAAAATAAATATCTTCGATTTTAACGTGCACGTAAACTCGCAAGAAATCAGCCGATGCGGTAATCCACTCCCTCAACTGAGTGCGCTTTATGATAGTGACACGTACACTACATAGATTTTCGGTGATAAATGTAATTAATCAAAAGCAAAAATTGATCTTCACCAATACTCAATGGTCAAAAGTGCGCACCTATTCATCGTGCCAGGTTTGCATTTAGATGCTTATGTTCGCCAGCGCTGATTTCGTGGAGCTATCCAGCTTCGACAGATTCGTCGATAAGGTTGCGTTGAATCGATGAGGTTGCAGAACCATCCATATTCGCGTTAAGCTCAGCAGCATGGGAACGTTTCATATGTTGTTGTCCAAAAGGCAAGCAAAAGCAAGTTGGTCGCTTCGGTTTGAGACGAGCTTCTACATGTCAGCGCAAGCAGCGCCGGTCCGAGCTTTTAAGTCCAAGGCATAATTTTAGTGAGGCCGGGACTAGAAAAAACGACTGGGTCCCCCTCGGCCCAGTTCGACTTCGCGATACATCTCCCTGAACCTGCTACACGCTTACCTTCCGGCCGACACGGCATCAGCGCAGATAGAAGCTGTGGCGGTTTATTCAGTAAGCAGTCCATCCTGACTCCTTGTATTTGTCTGATGCCAAACGAGTACACTGCATTTGCGTTTTCGGAATGCTGCAAACTGGCTATCACATTCACGACGGCTCAACAAAACGTGTAACGCTCAACAAAACGTTCAACAAAACGTTACACGTTTTGTTGAGCCGTCGTGAATGTGATAGCCAGTTTGCAGCATTCCGAAAACGCAAATGCAGTGTACTTGTTTGGCATCAGACAAATACAAGGAGTCAGGATGGACTGCTTACTGAATAAACCGCCACAGCTTCTACCTGCGCTGATGCCGTGTCGGCCGGATGGTAAGCGTGTAGCAGGTTCAGGGAGATGTATCGCGAAGTCGAACTGGGCCGAGGGGGACCCAGTCGTTTTTTCTAGTCCCGGCCTCACTAAAATTATGCCTTGGACTTAAAAGCTCGGACCGGCGCTGCTTGCGCTGACATGTAGAAGCTCGTCTCAAACCGAAGCGACCAACTTGCTTTTGCTTGCCTTTTGGAGCCGAAGTCCGTCTCGAAACTTAAGCAGATCTCGTCGCGTTGGTTGGAGTGATGCATGAAGGCTTGCGGTCATGTTGTTAGCATGCCTATGAGTCGAGTCAGATCTTGGCCAGGACTGTCATCTCACCCAAGCTTGCTGGGAGTCCTGGCGTTTGAGCACTGGTTCGCTCAATCTTTCCCAAATACAGTGATCCCGAGAAATTAATTTTTGACGGGACTGAGCAAGAGAGTTATAATTAATATCTGAATCAACTCTAGTTACTCTGGCGCTACTCACACCGACTCTCTTAACAACCAACACGCCCAAGCCAAGCGGTTGTACATTAAGTACAGCACCTTCTCGACATTGAGACGTCCATACACTTGCGAAGGTCAGTATAAATCAGCTTCACGTACGAGAACAAGCGTTCAAATTCGTTCGACGACGGCGATATGTACGCCATATCGCTATAAAGTGAGCTCATGGGGTCTTGCGCTTGGTGAATGAGGTGGCGAAGAATGATGCCTTAGCGGAAGCCTGCTCTATGGGGCAGTGATACTCCCGTGGCGTTGGATTTTCACAATGCCCGTCTCGAGCTCAGGGTAGTTGATTATGCGAGCTTGAGGTCCAAGGAGACCATGAATTGCAGTGAAAATTTTATCGACGTGATCGAGAACGCGGTGCGCACCGGAAACACAAGCGTATGAGATGTTTTAGTAGGAGTTTATATGGGGTAAGTATGAAAGAGGTGAAGACAGGAAAGTGTCGTACATTCCAACGGGAGGAAAGGAAGTGGTTAGGGAAGTTAAGCGTTACTTTGGCGACCACTCTGGTGCTCACATGAGGCGCGTGTCGTGCGGTGCCGCGCCAGGCGGGGTTGCCGCAGACATTACAAAGCCGATCGGGTCACCGCTCAACCATTAGTGATCATTCACATCAACGCGGCACGTCGAACTCCTAGTACAACCAGCACTAGATCTGCACAATGCGCTTAGTGTGGGGCGTTTTGCTATTAGTAAAATTTACTAGACTGTTAGTGGCATGTTAGCTGACTGTAAGTGGACGAGTTAGTTGTAGAAGAACAAACACGCAATACATTAAACTGAAGCAATCTAAAAACTTTGCGGCATTGATGCAACGCCTCCGAAACATTCGAGTTGTAGGCAGCCGTCCTTGCGTCCTACGATAGGTAAACTATGCCTGCAATTGTGGCGGCATGTTGGCCCGGAATCGCGCTGCGCAGCCCTTACTACACGACCAAGAAACGGGTCGTCACGTCGGAGTACGAACATTAACAGCATGGCCGCCAGCGTCAAAACAGCGAAGATGAAGCGGCAACGCGCGTTAGGGCCCGCTAAACTCCTTTCCGACGACGCCGAGCTCGACCTGTTCGGCTGGCTTGTGGCTGGTCGCCGCAATGGCATATCCGTGTCGGCGACCATGTGCAGCAGAAGTCACTGAAGTTTGAACGAATGTAAGATGTGCCTCCAGCTGCCTTCGGTGCCTCTGCTACATTTATGAAAGCGTACCTAGCACGCTATAGTCTATCGTTGAGAGTGAGAAGTCGTCAGGGGCAATCTCAACCAGCTGACTCCGCTGTTGTAGCATAGGAATTTACTGCAACTCTGTGCCGCCCTCTCGTCGAGGATGGCATTGCAACCGTCTACAAGACCGACCAAACCGGTGTTTTCTTTGAGTACGTGCCCAAACACTCAGTTGACGAGCGTGGCTCTAAACCTGTATGGGTCAAATGTGGGGGTAAAAGAAATTAGCGACTTCCAGCGATGCTCACGGCCGACAGCACCGGACGCAAGTATGCCCGTGGTCGAGCTGAAGATGCGACCGTCTGACGTCGCAGTCACCCGTGAGGATAACAAACGGCTTCAGCGGGGGTTCAGCCGCTGAATCTTGCCGACCATTTAGAAGCTCGAAGAGAAGTGATCTATACGAATGCAAAAGGCTGGGGTATCCCTTGTGCTTAAAGCTCTTTTTTGTGGAGCGCGCTGAGTGTGACGCACCCGCCATGCTCATGTGGGATGACTTCAGCGCGCATTGGACGACCGAAGTCGTTCAATATGCTTCGCAGAAGAACGAGATCAGTCGGTGTGTACCACGCACTGCTGCCAGCCCGTGAACATTTCGTGAATCGAACCGTTCAAAGACCGCTTGCACGCGAGCTGGTTGCAGCATGTGAAGCGAGAGAGTGCGCGACTACTGGCCATTGCCGAAGCCAAGATGCGAGCGCCAGATCACGCACAGCGGTTCAGTGGCTACGTGAGGCATGGAATGGCCTGAGCAAGGCTTCTATCAAAAATGGTTTTCAAAGGGTTGCTTTTCGACGAGCGCTTAGAGCAGAAACCGATATGCGAGGCGCCAAGTGTCGGCTTTGAGCTGGCGGCGATACTCGAGTCATTGTCGCGCGTCGACCCAGTCGTAGGCGAAATGACCTGGGATGATAATGTTGTAGGTCGCTCGCTACCTTTAATTTTTGTGTGCAAACACCAAATTTCTAGGTTCTTCCTCAGATGGGGCTGGGCTGCAAGGGTGTTAACCCTTTCGCGGTAGAAGGGCACATTTATCGCCCATATAGGGCGTTTGCAAAACTCTGTTTGAAAACGCCGTCTATATGGGCGCATCTTGTGCCCTTTTACACAAGTTCAACCGTGAATGCACCATTTTTTATGACAAGTAATAAACAGTACGATCAGTAATCATCAAACCATACAAAAATTAAGTAGGATGCATATGATCGTGTGCATCTGCAAATCACTGCAGGTACTATGTTTCAAGAGACATGCCAAACGAGTACCGTGATTTGTCTTATGGGCGCATTATGTGGCCTTTTAGAAGCAAATTACTTAGGTTTGTATAGTATAATTAAGACAAGAGGCTCGCGAAAGGGTTAACATCGAGATTACGGTACCCAAAAGCAAATATTCAGCCAAATGCCATATCCGGCAACAGTAAACAGACATTCAAAATCAAGCGTTCGTGGCTTTCAAAAGCAATTGTCTTATATGACACCAAAACAAAGTGCGACACTTCGTATGGTTACAGCTAGAAAAGCTTGCATTAAACTCACTTTTAAATGGTCAAGGGTAGACAGAAGCGCACCAAGAACGGCGGTGCTGGGTTAAAACAGCTAGGCTAGCTGGATAAGCGGGCGGGTGGTTGCTGAACAGTAAGGCCACTGATTAACGGTATTGAATATGCTGTTTAACCGTTTCATACACTTGATTTAATGCCTTATTACAGCAACCGTATATGGGCGCATGTACACGGCTACAACAGCTACAAGCAGGACTTCGTTGGATTTCTGTTGCGCGGCGGGAAGGTTCTCATGGTAGACCCACTCCTGAATTTGGTTCTGGTAGTGCCTTCTAGAGTTGGTATCTAGCGAAAAACGAATTAGTAGCTATGAATGCAAAACAATGTTTAACGTGAAATACGTGAAATCCTTAAAGAGAGAGGAAAATGGTTCGGCGATTTTCGTAATTTTCAAGGTATCCTGGAATTGATGAGAAACGCACTCTGCGCTCGCTACCGAGCTTGTAGTGGCGCCCCTCGGGCATGTGGGTCTGCATACCATCTAACTGGCGTTCCATTCTCCTACGAGACTATTTCCTCGTTCATGAAGTCACGCTGTCGTGCAATAAGTCGATCTCCATGTACGTCTGCACCGACAACTACAGCGCGCGCTTATACGCCGTATGCTGACGCCGCAGCGTGCGCTGCTTCTGTGGAAGGTTCTTATTGTTGCTGCGATTGAACTCCTGCACGAAGTACTGTTCCAGACTCCTTCACCTTTGATATTCCCTCTTCGATGCTCGGTCTGATAGTTTGATTATAGCTGTAAATATGGAAAAGCTTGTCGGAATTGGGTTCAGCCAAATCGCTCCTTTTACTTATTATTAACTGTAAGCTATTCCGTTTTTGTTGTAATTAACGTTAATTTCACTTTTTTGCTCCTAACAACAACACTAGAAGCAACGGGCTTCCCCTAAATTTGACTTTGTCCGGCAACGAGGTCCCATGTTTTTTGCTAGTAATACGTCACTAAACATCCTGGTCGGGTTGGGGTGATTAGATGGTTTGGAAGCTATTTCGAAATCATTTAAAACGTGTCACTCCTTGGATATTAAATGCGAAATAGATCAAAATAGATCAAAACTATCCTGGCACAATATAGACTGCAAATCCTTGGCAGGCGCGCAAAACCCTCGAGCACTCACTGCTCCATCCCGTCTCTCTCTCAAGATCCTCGTGAGTCTCCAAATACGAGTTCNTTCAGCCGCTCCCATTCCACGCCTACTTTCAACACGGCAGGGTGGTTAACGTAGCCGTACACCAAACGTGTCGACCTTGTCGGTCGTCAATCGGTTGCGCTTCTTCAAATGAAAAAAAATCAATGATCCTCCATGCACGCTCGCTCGCAGCCGAAGACGGCGAGATAGAAAACATGCGCTTGGCGATCTGCCACACCAGTGGGTGGTCATTTGCATTGGATCGCCACCAGTCGCGAGGATCTGCTCCTTCATTGTTCCTTATCGTTGCTGGCGATCGCCTGCGTTTCTCTCCTGCAAAATAGTGCACTGCATGGTTGAATTCAGCTCTCGTCACGTTATACTTCTACTCCGCTCAGCAAAATCACAGCCCTGGCTAATGGTATTCATTTCGTCGGAGTCGACGAAATCGTCGAGATTGATGTGCGGATCCAAGAGGAATGCAAGACCTGTGGCGTCGGTGTAAACGTGATCCCACCGGGTTTTAATGAGCTTCTTGATCGCCGCTCCAGCTTCCTCCAGAACGATGTATCACCAATTGATTTTTTCATACGGGCAAGTTTCTTTTTAGCAGGTTTGCTCGAAGCTGATCTCTTTGTCAACTCAGTAAACTGTGGCTCCGTAAAAGCTTCTTGAGCACAGTTGTTCTCGTGTACATCAGAAAGCAGGCGTGCAGACAGTACCACCTCGAACTCACTGACACGACCAGTGCGCGGCGATGACGGTTGGATGTCTCGCGTAACGTAGTTACAAACTGGCTGAGCACAGCGTGGTGGTCTCGGATGACGTGATGTCTAGTTTCTTGGTCTGAGCTATCTTCAAGAGTCCTGTTGACACACGCCATGAATCAATAAATTCAGCATATGCGCAGCGCAGTTTCCTCCAAAGATGGGGCGCGTACCCTCCAAAAGTGCCCATGCAGGATCCATGTTACTTATATTGTCGGCCAGCACACCCGCAACTACGTACCCAGTTTCTCGCTCAACGTCATCAATGACGCGGCCTAGGTGTCCCGCCAAATACCCCGCAGTCTCCGAGTCCGTACCCGTTTACAACGAAGACCAAAACATGGATGTCATACCCGCTGCCACGACCGTAAAGTTTATGATCGTAGAGTGGTTCGCATTCGTCCAGGAATCTGTCGCAATCGTGACAAACTTCCGCCGTCGCATAAGAGCAACTAACCTCTCACGGACTTGCTCGCGTACACGCTGCAGCAAGTACCCGCTCAAACTGCGTCTAGATGGGAATCGAATCCCCGGAGCCAGAAGCTGAAATGGTTCACGCAATGCTTCGGATTCAACGATCTCAAATGGATGAGCGCAGAGATAGAGCATTGTCGCCAATGCACGTTAAACTGCTCTTGTTGCATGGAGGCACAGGGGTGTTGCCGTCAGTAGTAGTTGAGCCGTCAGTGACGAGCACAGGCCCTCAAAGGGTAGGCACATCGGTGTGGTGCTGCGCGTCCGGGTAGGCTTCATGGATGCGCTGTTTTACAGCAGCAGGGACGTTTGAACAGCTCTTGGCATGGCGCTGCACGTTTTTCCCAGGTTAGACATTTCGAATCAGCACGCCGCAATACTTGTACTCAGTGTGTGGTTTCGATGATCCGACTACCTTGGTGAAATAGCTCCATATCGGGCGGCCAGGCTGGCGGCTAGCTCGAGCACGAAAGGTCCGCGTTTGAACGAGCGGGGAGTATGAAACTCGACCTGCGAGCCGAGGGGATCGACGCACGGGCTGTTCGGTCGTTGAATGCCCACCAGGAGAGTCATCAGTCATGTCGTCGTCTTCCGTACTGTCGCATAAGCTCGACAGTCGTCTTGGAGCGAGGCGGGAGGGGGGGCGACGCACAGGGTCTGGAGTTGATGGTTGCCGGTCAGGTGAGCTTCTTCCATATCCTGGTCATCCGCTTGGTCGGCCATTACTGCATTAAAAGTGCTGAGGGGGTTGTGGGAACTTGTCGACTGACAGAAGAGCACGGGATGGAGGGGAGGGACTCCCTCTGCCGGCTGATATGCTGCTGTTGGACGTCTGGGGTTTCGAGGGTTGAAGTTTGACCTCGGAATTTTGAGTCATTTTGATCAATTTTAATTCGTTCATAAGGATTAAAATGCTCTGAATATTTTGAGGGTTCTGAATCTGTGAAACTCTAAACCATCAATAAGGGTGACGCCCTCCCGGGAAGCCTGAGCTGGCATGATACTGGCTCAACGCTTCCGGACGACGCTTCACCACGTCTGTCAGTCTTTCACGGGTCTCTCCCTCTACGAACCTCTCTCTAAAAAGCCCTCTCACCCCCAGCTCCCATCTACGTAGCCACGACGCCCCCGCCCAAATCACAAGTGCGCAATCTCATTTTACGTGCGTTAAATCTTCAGTCCATTGGTTCCTAGCGCAAGCAACATGAGACTCTTTCGAGAGACCTGCCGACCTAAAAGGTTGACATACTCGGACTCCAAGAGACTTGTATCACCTACCAGAGCGAACAGAAGACAGGTACGTACCATCTCCTGACTCTCCCGACGTCCAACCGCTGACACGGCATCGGTTTTGCTATTGCCCCCCACACACACACACACACACACCTGCACAGGTTCTCACAAATACTGGGCCCAGTCCGACCGAGTTGGAGTCCTCCAACTCCGTCTTCCCAAAGCTCAACGTGTAAATATCATCAATGCGTACTCATCTCACAGTAGCTACGCAGCCATGGAGGTTGACCGATTCTACAAGGAGCGCTATCCAAGCTCCCGCAACGAGACACTACACTCATTATCGGCGACTTCAACGCGAAAATCGGCCAACGAAGAGACCAAGAAACATTTATCGGGGGATGGGGACGTGTCCGGTGGTCACGTTTTCGCCTCATTTTGTGACGCAAACTATTTTTTATTACGAACACAGCGTATCAGCAACATTACGGCATGGACACACCGCCTAAGAAACTACTGCATTTCCAACCAAATTGACTTCATCAGGTGCAGCCAAAGGAATAAGGCACTGTGCGCAAACGTCCAGTCCTGGGGAGGAACCATCACGCCATCCGACCACAAGCTCATCACGCTGGACTTCAACAATAAGGCACTTCGCGGACTGCGCCGCAGCCGAGGCCAAATGCGGCTCAATACCGCTGACGCTCCGCTCGCAACTCACCGACTACACCTCCAGAAATCAATACCGATAGCTACTCAGCCTGATGACTTGAACCACTCCCACCAAGGAATGCCGGGCCAACGCTGGACTGCAATGCTAAGCACAGCACCGGAAGCGGCAGCCAAATCAATCGGTTATCTACCACTAGTCAATCATGCCAAGTGGTGGACGCCGAGTTAGCTCGCCTCTCCTGCGAACAACGCAAGCTCTACCTGCTCATCTACGATGACCACGCGATGGACACCAAAGCCCTCCGCACACAACGCAACCACCTGCTTCGTCAGATCCGCGAGCGCAGTAAAGCTCTCGCCAACGCTTTCATTGATGAGAAACTAACCGCCATTGAGCAGTCGTGCCCCTCTGCTTAGCTGTTTGAGACAACTCTGGCGCTTTTCCGAAAGCGCTCGACTCTAACCTCTCTATATGATTCTAAGGGCAAATACGTCCTCAGCCACAAGCCAACAGGTATCAAGATCAAACAACACTTTCAAGACCGATTCGCCGACCCAATACGCGATCGGTCACAGTCGAGGCACTCAAACGACACTTGGCCAACCCAGTTACCGCTGCAGATCTCGCTAGTGCCTTTAAACGCCTGCGCAACGGACGCGCGACGGGCCCTGACGAAATCCCCGCCGAGATACTCAGATATGGATCGACTATTCTAGCCCAACCACTCGCCGACATCCTCAACCATGGTTTTCCAACCGTAGAAAATATCCATCTGGGCGACAGGGGTCCTACTCGGACAGCGCTACACCGTACGTGGAAGATATGGTTTCGGCCATCGAAGACCTCAAAGCAACACGATTTCGTATATACAACTTCTATGTCCTGCCGATCCTGCTCTACAATAGCTTAACATGGGCCCTAACCCAGACCGACCGGCAAGCTTTCACCGCCAACAACTACGGAAGGCGGTAGGTGTGACCTACCCGAACAGAATTCCCAACGACAAGGTCTATGACCGTACAGGGGCGGAACCGCTCAGTTACAGCTTACTTCGCAACCGCTAAAGAGTTTTGGTCACATCCTTCGCCGCCCAGCAGGGATCCTAGCCTACCGTGTCGTGGACGCTCATTTCAAACCCAGCGAACACAGCAGATGACAAGGCAGACGACGAATCACGCTTCATATGGTACTCGACGCCGATCTCCTGACTCTTTCCTCAGGACACCAACTTCAAAGGGCGCCAGACCTGTACCCAGGCCCTAGAAAAATAATATCGATCCCAGTTATTACTATATTGCTCCACTAAAATAATTTATTATTGGGTGCGCACAAAGTCAATAAATGTGATATTGTCACAATAATACCAGTCCAATACCGATTTTTAAGCATTTTGAGCCAGCTCCGGCGTAATTGCAATGAGTGGTGAGCAGCAAAGAATGTAGTTGTTGGCTCACAGACAACCCCAAGGATGAGAACAAGGATCGCTACGGTGTCATTACTTCAAAACGTTCGAGATAGCCACCAACCGTGAAATCTGCGCGCTTTTCTTCAAGACCAAGGACCAAGGCGGGTTCCTGTGTCAGCTGTGTGGTGCGTCCCGCAAGCAACAGCTCGGATCCGGCTACAGCAACCTCATTCCCACCTCATATCCACCTACCTTGGCTTCGAGGAGACGTACCACTCCTCGGTGGCAACGGAACGCCCCCCCCC
>KE410805.1:0-13951 GCA_000439335.1 Phytophthora x alni | reverse complement strand
GACTTTTTGAGGTCGATCCACTTACCCCCTATTTTGTTTTACCTACCGACTTACACATTGAAGATAAAAGAACAGCCGAAACATTGACAGCAGTTTTTCATGCTCTATAGCGCTACGTAAATAATTGGTTGCTTCCTCACCACCGCCACGCCTTCACTTGCGTTTTTGTCAGTATGGCGCGAAAGCGCCTCAAAACAGCATCAATCACCAGCTTCCCGGTTCAGAAGCCTCGCTCGGCGACACCAGCACCTACTACGGCTTCTTCAATACCTGTTCCTGAGCTCACCACCATTGCTAACAAATGTACGCAGAGTGGGCTGGAGTGGTGCTCCCGAAATGGCGTACCAGAAAACGCGGCTGATTGTTCGGTGGCTGACTTTGTCAGAGCCGACCCGGCCGACCGACCACTCAATCTCTTTCGTATGAAGCAATTGACCGACCGACCGGAGCTGTTGCGGCAGGTACTGCATGCGTATGGAAACCAGGGCCCCTTCCGGTCCCAGCAATACGCATATTGTTCGGCGACCGATCTCGTTCCTTTCAGCGTGGCTGGTTTGCGCGGTACCCTTGACTGGAGTACTCACCTAAGGCAGACGCCGCTTTCTGCTTTTGTTGTTATTTTAAGCCGAGAAATAATGTTTTAGAAAAGCCTTGACGAGCAGCGGCTTTGCGAAGCATGCTGGTGAATGGTGTTCGAAACACAAGACCGCGGAAACTGCGCTCACAAACTTACTGCAAACCGATCATGTTATTGGAGTTGCGCTCAACCGTCAAAGCCTCACCGAACGCCAGGCGAACTGCGATCGAATCAAGACTATCCTGGATACATGTATCTTGCTAGCACGTCAGGGCTTAGCTTTTCGCATACACGACGAGACGGTAAGATACGCGTTTATGTGTTTTTTTAATCTGATCAGAGATCAAGCTAACAATATTTGTTTTACAGGAAAACTAAAAAAATTAAGACAACTTTCTTGAGCTTGTACAATTTACTTGTCAGCGCGATTCAATATTCTCAGGGCAGATGGACGCAGCAGGCTACAACGCAAAATACACTTCCCCTGCTGTGCAACAGCAACTAGTACAATGTGCAGCTGGAGTTGTTCGGCAACACATTCTGGAGACTGAACTGGGCGATGAATATTTTTCTCTACTTGTGAACGAAGCTAATTGCGAGGCAAAGACGCAACAAATGTCGATTGTGATTCAGTTTGTACATCGTGCTACTAGTCGAATTTTGGAGCGAGTTTTGGGGACCGTAAACTTGAAAGATACTAGCGCGGCAACACTTTTCTCTTGGCTGGAACCGCAGTTAACAAAGTGGGGTTTGGACTTATCTCGATGTCGCGGCAAAGGTTATGATGGAGCTGCCAATATGTCCGGCGATTACAATGGTTTGCAGCAGCGCGTGAGAGACGTTTGCCCTTACGCTCATTTCATACACTGTTTTGCCCATCGATTAAACCTTGTGTTAGTGGCTGTTGCCAAAAAACACAGTCTCGGTTGTTGAGTGTTTGGATACAGTACAGCTTATACATACCACGTGCAGCGCGTCATGTAAACGCAAGGATCAGCTACTTCACTCTGCAAAAAATGAAAAAGAACAGCTACTTCACGATGGCTACCTGGAAACTGGCAAAGGCTCATGACATGAACAGCATATTTCCGTCGTTGTTTCGTCTGGTCACCTGTATCGACCGCGAGTACAGAGCGTTCGTTCTCGACGATGAAAAGAACGAACACACGCTTGAGAGCAAATCTTGGTCATGCGTTTCTATCGAACTTGTTATTGTTGGCGCTAGAGCGAGACCTATCAGCTACAATCGACAAAGAAGCAGTTCTCGACAAGTTTCGCAAGATGGCTGAGCGTCGCCTTAGGTTCTAAGCAGGTAATGTAATAACAAGTGTATTTACTGTTGCCCCCCACCCAACTTTGAAAGCTGGTTCCGCCCCTGCTTCCACTATATGCGCAAGGTAGCACGCCATATATTTGAGAACAAGCCTGATTCGATCTTGGAGAACATGGAATCACTGACCCATGGTCGATTTAACGTTAACAAGACTACTCAATCACGCACAGCTCTACTCCAAGCTCTAGATCAGTGTAAGGTAGCAGTACACGTCGTCGAATAGGAACACGTTGAATAGAGATAACTTCTTTCACTTTGTATATTATCGAGTAGGTCAGGACAGCGGCCGACTTGTTCTGCGGGACGGTTGAGTTGTTTTGTAAGACGTAAGTGGTCGTCGAGTTGTTTTGCAAGATCGAGTTGTTTTGCAAAACGTCGCTCCCTCGTATTTCGAACGATCCTGAGAGGTCCGATCACATACAAAGATTGCTAACAGACCGGGTTCGGATGACAACCACGATACAACCACAGTATTAGAGCGTCACTGGCCGGCGACATTTCGGTGGCACCGAGGTGATCGTTTTAACAGGCAAGGAATAGCCGATGCGGCAAGTCTGCGGACAGGCACGATTTAGCATCTCTCGCGCTTTTATGTCCACAATTTTTTTGCTGGTGGAATTCGATCGGACGGCTTAAATGGAGCGACAAAAATCTGCAAAGCACAATACCGTATAGTGCGGTATTCAATGCGGCAATTCCGGCAGCCAACATCCAAGTCCTAGATCCAAAATTTCTAGTCGTAGATCCCAGACTCGTGACGAGAAAAACCGAGAAAGGACTGAAAGTGGTCTAGGAGCCAATCAAAAATCTGGCGGAGGGGCCCGCCAAATCTGGCTGATGCCCTTTCTCTACAGAGTTTGGATTTGGGACTAGGCATTCGGCTGCGGGAATCGCATTAATATGAATGATATGATTCTATGTGCTATAGTACACATCAAGTAACACTTTCGCAGGACCCTGAACGAACAAACTCGGTTCTCATCTTGCAATTCTAGTTTGAGTGCTCTCGATTAGACCCCTCACTTAGCCCTTGGGGAAGATTTTCATTCTAGAAACCGCGTCAAAGCACAACAAAAGAAGCATGGGCTGTGCCGTGAAGAGCTCAAACGTTATCCATGTAGCGTGTGTGTGAATCTCGTACATCATGATACGATATCGGGGTGCTTGAAGGCTCATATTCGGCCCTAAACAAGAGGTAGGATCCGTACATTCTCTTTCATGTCTTGAGACGAAATATACACACTGACACTACTACTCTTAGATTTTGCAGTCTATCGACCTGCCGCCCGCCTGAATTATTTGAGGACCGCAATGCTTCGGCTGAGGCGCACGTTACCAAGCGTTGTAAGACCGATGCGGGCTCCAAACCACGTAAGAGTACTTTCCTGGCCAAAACGAGAATTAATATGGAATCTAGCGCGGAGTCTAATATCCCTCACCTAGATTGTACCTTCGCCTCCTGTATCTTGACAACTATCAGCTGGACCCGACGAAGACTCGGTCGAGACGCCCAAGTTCGGGCCCTTGGTCGGACGCGGCGTGTGCATCCCTCGCGACCCCCTGGATGGTTCTCAATGGGGCTACGCTTTGGGCCCAGTCGTCACCCAGCCACACCAACTTTGTTCCTAGTCCAGTCGTCTCCAGAAGTCTCTAAACGAAACTTGGTTCCCGCTCAACCGGTTTTCGTCTGCACGTGTCTTGGCCCAATCTGCCCCGAGGTTTGCTAATGTAGACACGATACTCCATAATACACTCCATACACAACTAGTCTGCTTCCTCCAAGACCACATACCTGGCCTTTCCTAGCTTCTTCACTCTCTCCAGACGACTCCAGCTGAGAGCCGCGTTCACAGGTCTTTACTCGCCCGCAGACATAGAGTAGGCCCGAGAATTGTCTCGGGTTGAGCCTGTCTTGATCCAGGGTTCTCGCCTCTGCGCACTGGAACTTCCGCGCACCACGTCTTGACGTAGACGACACGACCGAGCTGAGAACCACTACCCCAGGCACCGCGTCACACGAAAAGCTCTGAGAACCACTACATACAACGACGGATAAATCCAGGCGACACTAAAATCCGGGTGAGACAGTTGCATAGCAGAATCTCCATACTAAACTAAATGACAATATTATCCAATAGAAACGCTGGATAACATATTTCTAGAACCAATTAGATAGTTGCAATTAATGACTGGCTCAAAGCAAAATGCCTCGTGGCGACAGTAAATTTAAGGTCAGTTCAGCAATGGTGCGCGTCGAGCGCAGCTATACCGTTAAAATGAAGCGGGAGGCGCTCGCGTTGGTAGATTCGATGGGGGTTGCCGAGACTTCGCGGCGGATGGGCATCGCGCATGGCACTGTCCACCGATGGACTCTACAAGCCGACGCCATAATGAACTACAAGGGGCATGCAATGTCGAAGACGTTAAAAGGTCAGGGACGCAAGGACATTTTTCCTAGCGTCTCTGACCTTTTGACATACATGAAGGACACGAGACGCAATGAGGCAGTTAGACTTGCTATTTATTAATTTAGTTTGTTTTATTTTGCGCTAACTCACATACATAGCTTCTTTCGACGGCGACGATGATCGATGTCATGTGGAAAATAGAACCAGTTTGGATGGCATCGTACGTTTCTGGTAATGAAAACCCTGATAGCGCTCTAGAAAGAATGGTGCAACGAATCGCGAAACGGTAATATATTTTTCACACTGACAAACCACTCTTTAAAATTATTTTAACACTTTATGAATCATGTAACTAATGTTATAGGTATGGATTTTCTTCACAGAAGCGTCAGGAAGCTAAAAAATCTTATGAAGACCTCGAAGAAACTCGTGCAAAATTCGCACATGAATTTTGGGAAAAGTACGGCGAATATCAGGGAGGCGGTATGTTTCATGTGGACGAAGCTGCAATTCTGTTTGACATACCGCCTACAAAGAGTTGGGCCATGAAAGGGCGTAAGGATTCGGCTCGCATACTCGGTACCACCAAGCACGCGGGACGTGCTCACTATTCGCGACAACGGTAAATTCATTTTATTTTATTTTATATTTAATTTGTTTTCATCGCTTTTTTATATGGCTTATTATTTAGGAGAGAAGTTACCTATTCTTTTCATCATATGTGGGGTACCTGGCGGCAGAGTCGAAGAAAACGAGTTCAACGAGTATCCGGACGAGCACTTCTAATCGGTGCAAGAAAACGCTTGGATGGACAAGAACGTTTGGAAAATTTATGTAGAAAAGCTACTAAAATTTGAAATAGATACCCCCACTGTTCTTCTCCTTGACAATTTCGATTGTCATGTATCGGAAGAAGGTCAGGGGCTAGTAGCGGAGCAGACTAATGCAACAGTGGCCCCCTTGCCACCAAACAGCACAGCTGTGTGCTAACCGCTTGATGTTGGTGTCATGGGGCCACTTAAAGCCAAGCTTAGAAATAGTGCTAAACGCACTGGGGACACAGCGAGGGAAAAACGCCTCCGCGCAATTAATGTCACTATTGCTGTATGGAATGCTATAAAACCGAAGACGGTAATTCGTAATTTTGAAAAGGCAATTCCTAGGTACCCGGAGGTAACTGTCTAGTAAACGGATATTTTTTGCTTTTCTATACGGCTATAACTACGTTCTTTGCACATTCATCGAATACATTAGCCAATTAAATGTTAGTATTTTACCCTCCGGATTTTTGTGTCGGGAACCGTGATTTCGCCCATAGTATGGGGGATGCCATTCAGTCAGTCCGGATTTATCTGTCGTTGTCTGTATCCCAGGTGCTGCTCTACCGAAACTTCAGAGTATATCACCTTTTACCCGAAAATATGAAACACACGCTGGGTACAGCCGCCTAGTTCGACATGCCGACGCGTAATGAAATGAAATCGCCAAATAGACACCCCCTCACACCGAGGTACACCCAATAGTCTATATGGGGCGTAGGTTTTGTCGGAGTCCCCTCGGCCATAAGTATACACTGAGCTTGTGGCCTTCGGGGCCAATTCGATTATGATTAATACTTTACACATGCAAAAATGACCAATCGGGGGGTCGGCGTCGTTCGGAGAGCACCAAACGAAAGGTGCGGCGGATTTACGGGAACATGCGATCATCTTTTGTTTTACGGATTCAGTAGCATGACAAAAACAATATATTGTGATGATGTTCTGAACAGCACATTATACTTCTCTGTTTCACATGAAAATACAAAAGAATTCGCAAAATGACATGCCTTACGTCACACATCACTTTTGATTGACCGAAATATTCCTAATTAAATCGGAGCAGGCCGCTCTAAATCGCTGTGCACCTTTTGCGCTTTCGACACTCCAACCACAGCAGTCGTCATGGGTCGCACATGAAACACACGCGACTTTGCGCCGAAGAAAAAAGAGACCGTTTCACTTTTCCTCTTCGCCGTGGGTCGCACACGCAACACACGCGACCTCGCGCCAGAGACTAAAGTGGCCGTTGCACTTTTCCTCGTCTACCTGGCAGCTCATGGTACGGGGGCTACAGTAGCGGTTGCGGTCGCTGTCGAGGCGTTCCTTCTGAAGCCTCGGCCAGCGTGGTAAGCGTGTCCACGCTGTTGCTGCCGCCGCGTATTTACAAGCCGCCGAAGCCGCCCAAGTTTGCGAAGGCACAAGTAGCTACTATGACAGCTGGCGTGCCTTTAGTGGAGCGGCAGACCCTGCGATCGCTGTCGGCCGCTTGTGGAATTCCTTTGGATTCGTTATGGCGCTATCTGAAAAAGGGCTGGCTTCAACGGGCTGTTTCGAGCGTTAAGCCGACGCTGACGGTGACGCACAAGTTTTGACGACTGCTGTTTGGTTGATGCACACACAACCCTAACTTGTTAAGTGTCGGAGCAGTTTTTGTGTGTGGAAATAATTAATATAATATATTTGTGATTTATTATGGGTAGGTGGATCTTATACAATGCATCACCTGTATGACGTTGTTCATATTGACGATAGTTGGTTCAACCGTACAAGGGTACATATCGTTCTACTCCAAATAAGATTATATAGGAAATGTAATGTGTTTTGCAGCGATAGCAAGACCCTGCTACAATGCCCGAGCCAAGAAGAAATTATATGTGTATGTGCTAAAGCTCGTAAAGCAAAAAATCGCCCACCTTCAGCAAATCCAATGCCGGTCCCCACGTATCACCATACGAAGCGGATATCGTGGAGTCTGGGGAGCAAGATGGCTGGAATATCAAACTCATGTGCTAGCCTCTACAATTGACCGATCTCAATACGTTAGTCCTTTGAGCGTTTCACTCCGCTGTCTCGGATGCTTCCGCCAGCCCCCCGGCCACTATCGGCAAATGCTTTCTCACGCTACATAAGGTAATGCAATGCGTAATCGCACCGGGGGCGGAAAACGATGACACGTTGCCGAGAGAGCGCAACAACCACATTCAAGGTTCCAAGATGCTAGTCTCGCTTGCGGTAGAATACGGATTGTCTACATTGAATAAGTTTCTGTAGTCATAGTTAAATTTGGGTACAAAGTCGCTAAACCTTAGGATTTTAGCTGGTTGATAATCACTGGCCGTGAATTGCACCACAAACTGGGATTCGAAGCCAATTATAACCGCGCTATAGGTGGCCTAAAACAGTCGCTGCAGGGGCCGTACCAACTTGTGAGTATGCGCAACATATTAACGAGCACATTTAATTTTTCCGCTCGCCAATGATAAATACGCGATGACCTGCGAAGAAAAACGCGACCATCAGCGATACAGGACTGTAGTGGTCCCATTCCAACCTCGGTAATATTCATACTATCGTTCTGTAAATTTTGGAGGGCGAAGTATGCTTCGCGAGCTGTGCGATCTACTTTCCGTTATCCAATCCGATCGATACTTATCAAAATATTAATAGCTAAATATGCAAATCATCAACCACGGAACCGTCACTGCGACGATGAAGATAAATACGACAACAGTGTATTTCGTGTAAATATTCATCGGAGTCCTTTTTGGTCTACACACGCGTATGCAATCCTGCAACACAGCAGCTAACAAAGATAGAGTTGATGGATCGGCGCCATGTTGACGGTGACAACGCGTTGCGGTACGTCCAACCGGCTGTTATAAATTACGACAAGTCGCCAAAGCCAGGCAGAGGATGCTAATTATGGGTATCTATGGGCTTCTAATTGTTACTGTAATACAAGTAAAAGTTTCATTCACCGGAAGTGCGCCTCGCGCGTACAGGTATCTTAGGTCCTCTTAAGCGCAGCCGATCTTCGATATCTATCCAAACGAATATGTTTGACCAATGAACATACGTATCTATCTCTCGAACAGGTCTAAACAGACTTCTAAGACTGCTGTGCAAAGGCCGTACTGAAAGTGTTAGCTCTTTAACCCCAGTGAACCAAAGCGTTGGACAAAAAATAGGATCAAAAGTTTGCGCTCTTTCTTGGTGGCAGCTTAGCTATATACAAGTTCTAACAGATATGGATAGAAAGCTCTTCCGTCAATGCTTGCGTTGGTCCACTTTTTAGTGTCCTCTGATACGAAATAGCCAAATCAAAGGTGTATTTTATAACATATCATAATGGATGTTTGATCTACCGGCATCCATTTGTCATCATATACAATCCACCTACACCTATTTACCCTAACCACGACAATAAGCTGAAACTCGATCTACACCTGGAGCAATGTAACGCGAAGATGTGCATTTATTTATATAACAACGAAATGCTTCGTCGAAGTCATCAGCTTGGCAGATTTGTCCTACCACCTTATCAACGACGCCCAACTCAACAAATGCTGAAATAAGACCCACCGCACTATCAGCTAGAATCGAGCTGTTGTTGTTCTCATCTAGTTGAACAGCCAGCAGCTTGCATATCTTAAACCCCCTACAATCGTCGATCTTGACAAACTGTACCAGGCATCGCTAATCCAGTTGCAAATGGATCTTCTATCAGGTGCCTTCAGCTTGAACGCATCCCTTTGCCATGCGCCGCCAGTTCTTCGCGTAGATGGGTGATCCACATGTTTCGCAGGGCCGTCTTGAACGGTCCGTTCCGGGTCCCATCAGCAGGTTGAGCGACGGGTGTCGCGTTTGGTGGCATCTTCATAAGATGCACGTTGATCTTGTTTGCGTATGAGACGTCATCAGTGGACCAATGTCCCGATAAGTCGTCCCACAACAAGAGGATGGGGTCCTCCATCACTGGGCGATCTCCAAAATGAAAGTTGAGAAACTCGAGCGACAAGAAAGTGTTCCACCAGCCTATAATAAAAAAATACCAGCACACACACACACACACAAACAGTTAATTTTGTTGGTAAATACATTCTCATTTGCGGGTTACCTTTTTCGTTTTCATACACCTCGATGCCTTTTTATTTTTGTGCAGGACGCACTTGACGCCCAATGGTTATGCCAAATCCGTGGTGGTGCTTGTCGTTGAGCTCTCGGCGCTCAGGAATTTGCGAAGGCTTGGCCTTGAACACCACGAATGGTGTAAATTTGTTGCCCATCGAATCACCTAAAAGCATCGCCGATGCTCGCTCCTTCTCCTTGCCCGCACATTTAACCCACACGGGTTTTGCCCCCTTCTTCTCAATTGTTTTCTGTGGCAAATATAAAAAACACACAGCTACATTCATAACGTTAGAGCTTTAAATAAGTGCAAATACATATACCTCAATTGTCATTACCTGTTTAGTCGGCATTGTAAATAGTTGACACTCCGAGCTCTATTGCCTTTAGCCGCACCACTTCTTCCGCTAAGTCCGCAGCAATCTTAGCCAGTGATCTGACCTTGCCGGGTTCTTGCGCGCATTGAGAGCCGATGGCGCGCTTTAAATCGGTCTTGTCAGCTCCATGAAGCCTCAAAAGTAGGAACATTGTAGCGCTTAGCAACAGATAAGGTCTTCAGTTTTAACATCATCATGGTACGCCTTCTGCCCTCAGCTCATTAACCCACTCCACTAGCAGCTTCTCAGCAAACGGGGGCAATACAGTACCTACACCCGTCGGTCGAGCTTTTCGCTTGTCTGCTCCGCCTTGATCTGCGTTCAGCTGCTCGATGTTAGTACGCCCGGCCTTCTAGCTCTGGATGAGCGTTCGGCGGCTCTGGTATTTTTCCTTCGGGAGTGTAGGGTAGAACTTATTGATAGTGAGACGAATGTTGCGATGCTCGGTGAGGTGGGCAAGTACTTTGAGCTTCTCGGCAGCCGGGAAAGACGACACGGAGTACTTTACTGCCTGTCTTCCCTTGCCGCCAGGCAGGTGAGGCCGCCCAACAGGGGGCTTTCTGCTGGCCACCATCGAAGTGAGCGAAATTGGTAGGCGAGGAGGGCGTGTATGTGATAACAAGTGTTCAGACGGCAATGTCTCTGATTGGCTAATATTAGCCTGTATGGCATAACGAGCAGTGTGTCATGCCAAAGGGATGCCGGTAGCTGCTAGGACAAAAATAAACGGTGTCTGGCGTTGAGTGGGGGATTTAGCTATATTATAGCCAATAGTAGCTGGGTACGAGATACTTTGTTATAACGAACACCGCATAATGATTGCAACATTCCGCGATTGCCGTCTAGTTTTTGTCCTAGCGACCCTGGCGCATGGATAAAGTTAGTTGTGTGCACCACACTTTGATCCTTTTCGTAGGACAAAATCCACTGGGGTTAAGGTATCTCGCTTCTGCACCCCCGCAGCTGCTTTTTCTATATCGCGCTGCACTGGTAGAACTTCTGGCAGGATCTTCACTTGCGACCATCACTTGCGAAGTGAATATCCTGTCAGACGCGCTGATCGCTGCACTATGCGTAGAAAGCGCTTCAGCCTCGCGGCGAGCCGGAGCAGGAGCGATTTCAAGCGCATCAGGATAGTCGAAGATGGCGACAAGCCTGTGGAGTACGAGGTCCGTCTGGAAAACGAGATCTACGTTGACGTCAACCTGTTTTTCAAGCTCCCTGTGTTCAAGGCCTACTTCGCTAAGAAATACAAGCGAACTGGCAGCCGCTTCATCGCGGAACAGCACCTCCAATCCATCTTGTGAGCAAGAAGAACGTGGAGAAGACCAAATTGGAACCGAAGCAGACGTACGCGCCTGAATCTGATGTGCGTCTGGTGAAGAAAGACGAGCATATTGTGGAATCGCTTGAGATCGTGAAGCTCAGATCTTACCCACACACGTCTCCTGTGATCAAAGACAAGGACCTCGGACCTCGTGGACAATCGTGGCGTTCCTCACCAAGTGAAGTTGCGGGGAAACCGGTCATATACTTCAAGGCGAAGGATGTCGGACAGGGTTTAAGAGCGATCATCTCGTGAACACAATTTTGGATGAGCGCAAGTTCTATCACGAATCGGTCGACGTTATCCCCAGTCGGGCACTTTGCTAGGACGAACAAGAAAAATGGTAGGACGAAACGGAAATCCACTGGAGTTAAGTATACTGTACCATATAACTTTTGTCCTAGCGGCCCGTCTAGGACAAATTTGTGGCACACTATACTGAAATCAAGTTAAAAACGATTTTGTCCCCCCCCGTTTGTCCTAGCAAGAGGGGCGACTGGGGTTACCTGTTCACTCTGCAAGATCCCGCCAAATGCGACAACTTGCAGATCCCCGCGACAGTGACACCCCTCTGTAATTCCACGACCATCACGCTCCACAAGAACAACAGCGAGCACAACATAGCAGTCAAGCAGTATTTTTGACGTCTGCCGCTCTGATGCATGCGCTTCATAGCATGCGTTCAACTATAGCGAATGAGTCCCGCGATTGGGTTTACAAACAAGTCTTCGCGCTGGTGTACGGTACCGTACAGCAAAAGCAAGAAATGATGTCGACTATGGAAAACCACGAGCAGGCCTGTATACGACCCCACATTGAATCTACTGCCTCATCGTACGCTTCTGGATGATTTCGTGATACTTTCTAGTAAACCAATAATGTGGCCCGGCTGTCCCCGTAAGGGGAAATAAACTATCTGGCCTTTGAGAACACTTCCTATGCGGCTCTCGGTGTACCACATGCGCTGGGTAGCATCGGTAGACAGTGATCACTGGGGTCAATCGCATCTTTAATGTTTTGTAGTACGCTGATTGCGATGAACTAGAGTCGATAAATAGCTGGTGAACGCTGTCGAGAAAGCTTTTCGTACAGGACGCCCTTCGTCGCGTCGGCTCATGTAGCTTTAAACTAACCTCGTCAGAAGAACCTACGGGTTTATACTGGGGTTCCTGCAAGAATTGTACAGTCTGGTGGTACTTTGATGCGCTCCACGCTTAAAATTCTGACGGTAATTTGGACTCCACGCGCTAATGCCCGGCGAAATCGTCGTGAAGCAGAAGTTTGGGTGTATGCATGTCAACTCGGTGTAGCAAGTGATAACTATAAAACTGGGTTCTTAGCACGCACATCAATCACTCAGCACTATTTCCATCCACCTGCTCACCGGTTTGCACTTGTACAAGTTCCTTCTACAGCTTGACGCCGATGACGTTCAGAATATCATCATTCACCTTGGTGCTCCCTCCGCACTCTTCGACGGCTTTGTCTCAAAACTTGAATTGGATCTTATTAAGTATCAGTGCTTCCCCTATGAGCATTGCTTTTACCCTTTTATTTCCTTTTCCTGCACTCTTTCGGTCAAATTGTCTTCTTCCTCTTGCTAGCTACAGTCGTTGCAGGTTTATCCTCATAAAATCCACGGCTGATATAGTGAGTATAGTGTAATTCTAGAGCAATTAGAGAATAAATCATTTGACGGACCAGTTTGATCTACGTTGTGAATTCTATTGATAAGTGCTTGTATGCGCTTCTGCACCTGATCAGCAGATATCGCGGTCTGCATTCGCTGGAGCGAATCGAGAGTAGCGAGGACCCACGTCAGACGTCCACAGACGAGAGACAATGCGCTAGTTTCCTTTTAGACTGCGTCAACCCTCCTAATAACCCCGATTGAATCCACGAGCAGAACCGTGTACGACCCCACAAAAAGTCTACCGTTAATGCATTGCAGAAGCAATCAGGAGAGATTCTTAGGTCTCTTTTGGGGTGGTTCATTGAAAGGATCAAGCTCGATAAGGGAGTATGTTTGGCCATGTGATGGCTTCGGTGACGCGCCGAAAGCCAAGTTGCTTAACACGGGTGTGGCTGCGAAGGAAGTAATGATAATTTTTTAATAACCGGGGCGAACAGCGACGAATGTTCCGGAACGAAGCGACGCTGTGGCTCGAATTGAATCATTATCACGTGTTGAAGCTGTTCGCCAGCTGTCACATCAAAGCGTCATTCATCGTCTGCGAGAAAACCCAAAGTGGGTCGTTGGATAATTATCTAAAGGAGCACCCCGACGTGGTGTGCCAAATACTAAAAGAAGCTGCATTGGGTCTTGAACTTTTGCACGCGCGCGGGATTTTACACCAATACCTGTAATACAACAACATTCTGGTCAGCAGCGATGGAAAAGCGGACCTGGCAGACTTTGGTTTAAGTGCATATGCTAAAAATGGGTAGCAACTTACCCATGGGGTAAAGTCCAGTACAGTGCAAGGTTATATTGACGAGACTCGCTCTAAGTTGCGTGAGCCACAATGCGACACATTTACGGTCGACGACCTTCCTGAGGCCAGTGGAGACGACTCCGAAAGCTGCGCAAGTGCGTTCAGTGACTCCGGCAACAGCGATGGTGACGAAAATGATACGTTATATGGAAAACGCTATAAGTTCAATAATATAGCGAGTTAAGAAAATATGCTTCGATAGTGCGGGATATGAGCTAGGATTACTCTAGATTAGGAGGTGTTAGCTCGAAGTAGGAACTAATCTTGGTTGCCTTGGTAATAACAGCAGTGGCAGTTTGACAGTAGCATGCTAATGGCAACGTACTTCCCAATAGGGCTAAGCCGAACACGTATAGACTTCTTGAAGTCGATAAACGCCCACAGTGTTTGAAGTTCCTTTAACTTTCACTCAACCGACTCACGCACCGAGCTCATCCTCGAATTGAATAGCTGCTCGTAAGTTGATAGTCCAGCTTTCTTAAAGC
>AUPN01083885.1:0-10851 GCA_000439335.1 Phytophthora x alni | reverse complement strand
ACCCGTTCACATCCTTAGCTTGAACAGCGGCGGCGGCTGCGAGAGCAATGGAGGCGAGCACGTAGATCTGCATTGTTGGAGAGAAGTTGGACTGTAGAGCGCCGGAGACGTTGGCAGTTGGGGGGTTGCTGTCGAAGCTGTGAAGCGAATTGAAAAGTGAGGAAGAGGGTCAACGCACAAGCTCTCGGTGCCTTTGATCAACGCTGGTGACAGTAATGGCAACTTCACAACGGACCGGGGGTTGTCCGGTGCTACAGGGCTGAAAATGCATAACGGACAACTGAGGTTCGTTTCGACTTCAACGGACAAGTGTTGATACTGATGGCTGGGATTGTGCAAAGGCAAAATTTCTGCGGTACCCGTGCCAGTCCTGCTGCTATTATACCTCAAAGGGCATTTTGCTGTGCGTTTTCCTGCGATGAAGTGCTGTTGTTTGGGTTCACACGTTACTGGCATGACCCATGTCTGGGAGACTGGTGTGGCGCGAGGCTGTCTTGGATTTCTTGCGAGGGAAACTTACAACGGAACTAGCCCTTAATTTCGTGAACGCAATGTATTGCACCTACACACTATCTGCAGGACCAGACAAGTGTCATGCGCGCTCATATCCATACGCCTTAACCTGGGATCGTGCCGCTGTGTAGGTGTGCGTTAAATCCCTGCTGGATTCTTCTTCTGACCCGCGATGGATTTCCGACTGGGCTCCCTGCGGAGCACGTCCACAGTGTGGACGTGTGGACCCCACACACCTTGGTACAGTATGCGATGCGGGGCAACTGCCGACGCGGACTGCCACTGCAGTTTGCAGCTCGCAGTACGACAAGCAATCCTATAGCACCTCCTCAACGCCGGTATTATCAGGCGTTCATTTCACTCTAAGACCAACGCAACATTGATGACCGCTGCAAAGCGAGCGCGGATGAAAGTCCGTGAAGGCTGAGAGTGCTGTGGCCTTACCACGCGATGGCCCGAGTACAGCTAAGCTTAAGCTAACGGATACCAGGTACCGACACAAATCCGGCTTTGATTTGGACACACCCAGCCATCGCGCTATGAGCTGCTCCGCAGCCTGATTTGTATCACTAGCCACGGCCTTACATCGGGCCATCTCCAGCCGCAGCCAGTGCCATGCTTGTCATTGGCCCGAGTGCATTCATGCGATGAGATGAGTTCCCGCCCGGATCACCGCCACATGACGTGCACAGCTGAGCCATTGGGCGCAGGTTGTCCGATGTGTACCACTTATTCGGTACACTATAGCAGGCACATCCCATGTTGCTGTAATTTGAGTTGCTGAATCGCAACATAGGCACTTCAACTTGTTCTATGATGCGTCTTATTTTGGGCTCTCGCTGCAAGATCTTCAGTTTGTGTTCATGTATCACGCTCTGTACTTGAGTTTTGTAAGCCTTCCTGGGGTGCATAGCCATGCGTTTTCGCTGCCAGACGTTTGACGCCCAAACTAAGGAGAAGTTAATTTGGGCACATTCCAGAGGTTTACCGCCGCTGGAAGTGCGCCATGAACTGCGCTATGCGGCATGGTCGAATACACCCGTGCGCATATGACATATTATGTCGTATCCTGGATACTGGTGTCGCGTTGGAGACTCAACGCACTCTGTAAGTTGCTCCGGCCAACCAACCGCCGGACAAGATGCCGCACAGTGCAAGCCTGAGACGCTCTTCCGGCGAGCTGTGCAGCCAGGACGACGGCACGAATGTGTGGAAGTACGACCAACGAGACGTGCTCGACCGAGGGTACGGACTACTGGTGCAAGGCGTAGCTTCACCACACGCTAGTCGGCATCCTCTGTAGGCCCTAGTTGTTGCATTTCATGCCACATACATGTAGCATGCCGACCACTGCATATCCCAATTCACCTGACAACCAAGTTCAAAACGTGTTTTTTTTTTCACGCTCTGCGCTCAGTGGATGCACCGAGCCACCGACACCATTTCCTCGCTACATCTTCACAGAAACTACACCCACGTCAAAATCGAACTGTTGAACCCAAACGGCTGCAACCCAGTTGAGTTCAACTCAGTTGCACGAAAATCACGCGAACCCATCGAATCGCCGAGCAGAACCCAAATTAAGAGCCCAAAAGTAAAGGAGGGATGAGCGGACAGTACCGTGGGCTGCAAAATTTCATTCCCGCACATATTCAACATATTCGTCTGACCTTTATGTGATAATCGGTACTCAAAGATCCAACCAGCTTCAACTTGACCCAATATAATCCCCAAACTAAAATCATGATTTGCACCCCTTCGAACAGCGACTCGCTGCCAACCAGGCGCTACGAGTCTCCTATTGCGATCTTCCACCACTCACTCTGCAACCTGCTCCGTCGACCTCAAGTCCTCAAGCTCCAACGCCAACATGAAGATCTTCGCTCTTGCCGTCGCGGCGGTCGCTACCGTCTCTGCAGTGGAGGCCAGTGAACAAGCATCCATCCACCTGCGCATCCATGACAAGGGCGGCTCGTGCACCATCACGAACGAGTCTCAATGCAACGGGCAGAGCTGGACGGGTAGTACGTGCTGCGCCGACTCCAACTACGAGTGCCGCTGGTCGGACGACGGCCAGAACGTGCAGCGCTGCCAGAAGAAGAAAGGATCGGGCACCACCGGCGGCACGGGAACCACTGGCGGTGGTGGCACCGTTGGCGACTGGGGCGACTGCTCCGGCGGGAAGAAGTGCAAGACGGCGTCGAGCGTCTGCGTCAAGTACTCCAACTACTACTCGCAATGCAAGCCGGCCACACTGCCGAGCGGGGAGCTCTGCGGCCAGAAAGATGCCGCTAACGACTGGAAGTACGACAAGTGTCCGAGCAACCAGAAGTGCTCGGCGATGGGCACGGACTTCCGCTGCACCAACAAGAAGCACCGCAGGAAGGCGATTCCCCAAAGGGACTGGGACTATTGCACCATCACGAACGAGTCGCAGTGCGACGGCCAGAACTGGTCGGACAGCACGTGCTGTGCCGACCCCAACTACGAGTGCCGTTGGTCGGACGACGGTCAGAATGTCAAGCGCTGCCAGACCATTGACTGGTACGATGGCGATTATGCCGTGGAGGCCGACAACGACAAGAAGGAGGCAACGACCAAGTCGTACGTCGACGTGTGGGGCGATTGCAGCGCTTCCGATGCTGTCTGTGCGGACTCGACCAATTGGTGTGTGCAGCACTCGGACAGCTACTGGCAGTGCAAGCCTGCAACGCTGGGCAATGGCGAGCTATGCGGCCAGCATGACGGCACCAACGAGTGGGACTACCCCATGTGCCCTGTCGGACAGACTTGTCAGCCGTTGGGAACGGACATGCGCTGCGCCTAGGCCGGCAAGTGCCACCAGTCGCGACCCGACCGAGTGAGTTGCCGGCAGATGCATGGATACTCCGCTTTTCGTTAGCTTCACTGCGTGATACTTGCTCACAACTACGTGCACTAGGATATTCCACGAAGGATGTTTATCCAAATAGTCGGTGTTTGCATTATAATTTTACCAAAGAGGCTGTGTTTGGCATCTGCGTTTCTCATTGGACGAAAACGCGAACATACTAAGTATGTGGTATGGTAATCAAACTGCTGCGAATGGAAATCCCAAATAAATCCACTACACATTGGCAGTGAACTTCTGTACCGGTATCAGAACATTAATCCAATCAGATGCAAACATGTTACCTAAATTTTCGATCTAAATCGAAATTGGACACACACTAATAATAGGACATTCACAAATGCGTACCCACTTCGTGCATGCACCAACTGTACCCATTCCCTTTCTAGACCCAAAACTCGACGTTGCTGGTTCAAAGCCATTCACCAGGTTCTGCATTCAACCCTCGATCACAGATGACGACGCGGGTGACACCGGAGCTGCTGGGCGCGCTTCAGCACGCGCCCGAGCGCATCCGCAACATCTGCATCCTGGCGCACGTGGACCACGGCAAGACGACGCTCAGCGACAGCCTCGTGTCGGCCAACGGCATCATCTCGGAGCGGCTCGCCGGCAAGGTCCATAAATGTAGCCATGTTTCTCACCTCCATGTAGCCATCTTACTCACCACCAAATAAATAAATGTACCCATGTTGCTTGCAGGTGCGCTACCTGGACAACACGGAGGAGGAGCAGATGCGCGGCATCACCATGAAGTCCAGCGCCATTTCGCTCGTGTACCAGCCCGAGTCTGTGGCCGACAAGACACCGGAAGCTCCGTATCTCATCAACCTCGTGGACTCTCCCGGTCACGTGGACTTCTCATTCGATGTATCCACTGCAGTCCGGCTCTGTGACGGGGCATTGGTGCTCATTGATGCTGTAGAGGGAGTTTGTGCACAGACCCATGCAGTCATCCGCCAGGCCTGGAAAGAGGGTATCCGACCGTGTCTCGTGATCAATAAAATGGACCGTCTCATCTTCGAGCTGCAGTTCTCGCCCATGGAGGCGTATCAAAGACTCAACCGGATCCTGGAACAGGCCAACGCCGTGCTGAGCTCCATGATCCGGATGGACGTGCTGGAGAAATACGACCAAGAGGAGCAGAAAGACGGAGACACGGAGGAGGGAGATGACGCCGTCAGTGCCGACAACATTGAGCTCACGGTGGACGATGAAGCCATTTCGAACGAGACGGAGCAGCGCGAGAATGAGATGCTCTTCTCGCCGTCGAACGGCAACGTAATCTTCGCCAGTGCGACGGACGGATGGGCCTTTGGTATCGGATACTTTGCGGCGTTCTACGCCAAGAAACTGGATCTACCCGCTCGAGTCATGCGTCAAGCGCTGTGGGGCGAGTTCTACTACAACGGCAAGACCAAGAAGATCGTGACCAAGCCCCCGACCTCCAACAGCCAGACCATGTTCTGCTCCTTTATTCTCGACCTCATCTGGGCGACGTACACGAGCATGATAAAGCCTGTCGAGACGGATGCGGACCTGGAGACCCTGCGCAAGCTCACGCGTCAACTGCGCGTCGCCAAGCTGGTCACGGACAGGGATCTGAAGCAGACGGATCGGAAGAATGCGACGCAAGCTGTTATGCGGAGGTGGCTGCCGTTGTCCTCCGCTGTTCTGAAGATGGTCACGCGCGTGCTGCCGAGCCCCGTGACCGCCCAAGTGAAGCGAGCGGAGAAGCTCTGCACGATTTCGTCGGAGCAGTTGGCCAAGTCGTCGCAACACGCCAAGGTGTTCAACTCGCTGCAATCGTGCCAGACTTCGGAAGACGCACCGCTGGTTATCTACATTTGCAAGGTCATTTCTGTGGAAGCCAATGTGCTGTCCGATTACCACCAGTCGGGACTTGCTGCTACTGACGAAGTTTACGTTGGCGTGGGTCGCGTCTATTCTGGAGTGCTTCGCGAGGGTCAGCCCGTGTATGTGATGGATCCCAAGTTCCAGGGTGTTCCTGGGGACGTTGACGTTGAAACCATGGACCCCGCATCCGTGAAACACGTCGCGCGCATTGACAGCGGCTTAATCAAGACGTACATGATGATGGGCCGCGATTTACACAAGCTGGATCGTGTCCCCGCGGGAAATATTGTAGGCATCGTGGGGCTGCAGGAGCACGTTTTGAAGACGGCGACACTGTCGTCTACACTAGCGTGTCCTTCACTGACCAAGATGCCCTATCAAGCGAAGCCAATTGTTCGCGTTGCGGTGGAGCCGGAAGACCCTCGCAACTTCAGCGCCTTAGAGGCTGGTCTGCAGCGATTGTATCGGTCTGATCCGACAGTTGAAGTGCATGTACAGGAGACTGGAGAGCACGTTATTGTGGCACTCGGCGAGCTGCACTTGGAACGATGCATCAAGGATCTGAAAGAACGGTTTGCTAAGGTAGCGGTGCAGGTCTCCGAACCATTGGTTGGGTTCCGAGAAAGCGTTGTCGATGGCACGGTGTCCTCCTTCCAGGAGAATATTGTGTTCAAAGAACTTCTCAATCCGGACGGACCGAAAGATGAGCAACCGGCCAAAAACGTCGTTGAAGATGTCGATCCTAAGGTCGCACTGGGAACTACTCCAGACGGCACCTTAACGTTGAAGCTGCGAGCGCTGCCGCTGCCTCTTGACACTGCAAAGCTCTTGGAAGAAAGCGCGGCACTTTTGCAGCGGGTGACACAGAGTAGAAAGACGGCTGAAGAGACGAACGACACTGAGTCGTCTGTCGAGGTAGAAGCTGCTGCTGAAGACGTCTCAGCTTTCAAGAAGAAGCTGGAAAAGTCGCTTCAGTCAAGCGAAAACAACTTCTTGAAGTCGCTTCCGCTGGATCAGATTTGGAGTTGCGGTCCTCGACGAGTTGGCCCGAACATGTTGATCAACAACATCCAGGGCTACCACGCGAGTGGGTGCTTGTTCCCAGCTGACTCAGCGGATGAAGTGCAAGACTCGGAGAAAGCTGAGCAGATGAGGAAGCTGGAGAACAGTATCGTGACGGGCTTTCAAATGGCTTCATCCGCTGGGCCCTTGTGCGACGAACCGGTGTGGGGCGTGGCTTTCATCATCGAAGATGTCGTTTTCCACGAAAAGACAAGCGACGAGGACAAGTCCGAGGAGGAAAAGGCGGAGGCGGGCAAGTATGGACCGCTGAGTGGACAGGTGATCTCCATTATGCGCACCACGTGCCTCATGGCGTTCGTGAAGCAGCCCGTGCGCTTGGTGGAGGCAGTGTACGAATGCACGGTGCAGTGCCAAGCCGAGCAGCTGGGCAAGCTTTACAGCGTGATCTCGAAGCGACGAGGCGATATCTACTCGGAAGAGCTGGCGGATGGAACCGCTCTCTTCACAGTGAAGGCCCACTTACCGGTCGTGGAGAGCTTCGGGTTTGCCACCGACCTGCTCATCCAAACGTCAGGCGCTGCTAGCAACCCGCAGCTCATCTTCTCGCACTGGAGCACCATCGACATGGACCCTTTCTTCCAGCCACAAACGGAGGAGGAGCGTGAAGACTACGGCGAGCGCGTGTATGAACACAACTACGTGAGGCGCTACATCGAGGCGGTGCGTAAGAGGAAGGGGCTGTCTCGGGATGAGAAAATCGTCGTCCACGCGGAGAAACAGCGCACGCTTAAACGCTAAACGCAGGTGGACCATGGCGGTAGATACGACTGGATGCTGTGGAAAGCACGGGCCCACGTAGGCCATTAAAATATCAAGCCCTCGTTGCAACTCCCGACTGAAACGGACGAAGCGAACACCAATTCATCACAACTCCTGCAGGCGATTCATATTTATAGTTGCCCAGGTAGGACTGAACCTGATGCAACGGAGCAATTGACGCTGTTCCTCTTCGCAGTTTTTTTTGTATGGGGAGCAGCAATCACTGGGTTTCGCTTCACGTTTAGCTCCAGCATGCGCCACAGTCGAGTCACCCCAAGTCGAGGCGATGGCACTCGAGCACTTGTGGCGTTGTCCAGGTGGGCGTCGCGTCATGCGGAGAAAAATTCGCTGAACTCCAAGAAGAAAATTTCTCCAGCTGCGCTCATTGAGCGGACACACAGCCGGCAGCTTGTTGCTCGTGAAAAAGTATTCGAGCGACATCTCCCGTTCTCATGGCTACGCTTCTTCATTGGGCTTGTTTCGCTCGCATTAGTTTTCTCAGATGTCCTCCGGTCCGGAGTTGGCGTATCAAATCTTCAAGGAGTTTACCCCTCTCTCCAGCCCGACGAAATGGTAAGTTTTGGCACATCATGGAACTATTCCGTGTTTGCGTCCACCAAAGACGAAGCGGTGAGCGGAAACACGACCGCACGCGTGTGGAGCTACAAATTCGACTCGACGTCGATCACTTGGCGTGCAGTGGCAAGTTTTTTAAAGGCACCAAATTTCCCGGATTGTTTTTTCTACAAGAGCGTATGCCCCGAACAGACTTTCAGTGGCAACGTGGCATTCACAATGATTGACTCTCTTGTGAGCGCGGTCGCCAGATTAAGCGACGATCGAAAAGACTCACAAGGGACACGATCCGGGCCCGTGGGGCTCACGCTACGCACCGAAAACGAGTACATCGACCGGCTCCACCAATTCATTCTTCCGTCCTGGTTCATCAACGTTAACTGGCGTACAAACCAAGTACTGTACTACTCGCCGGAGCTTCTGGCGCAGACAAACGCCCGTACTCTTTGCTTTCCTACCACCGGTAGTAGAGCCCGCACACCGCGATTTTGTACTGATCTTTGGGCGAATTTGAATCGATCGTGCGCGCCGAGTGATCGTGAAGGCAGAAGTGTTGGGCTCTTGTACGTGCACACGATGGAGCGTCTCCAAGCCATTCAGGCCCGCTTTCCGAACTTGACATTTGATCTGGCGTTTCTTGAAAGCCAAGAGGACATGCAAGTTTGTCGAGGGGGGCTCACATCGCTTGGATTTAGACGAGCAGATGCTAGTGCAGTAATCCGCGCGCGCAATTGCAGTGACGCCAAACTGCCGAACTCGTGTGAGACTGTGTTCGTGGAAGACTACCGATACGAAACTGGGCTGTTGATCTCGGACGTCGTCCAGTGGTACCGAGTGGTGGCGGCTCTCCGAATTATAGGCCAGACTTACTTCTTACTGCGTGGGATCGGACTGATGCTCAGCTGCTACTTCGTTCACGGCACTCCCAACTCCAAATTATCGACCTGGACGCGAGTGGGGAAGGCGCGTCATTTGTTCATGAAAGTGCCGACGCAGTGCGTTGTGTTTGGCAGCCCATTTCCCGTTAGTTGCTACGTTTTTGCCCATCTGCTGGATGCTCCGTTCACGTACGACGTACTCGAGAGCCACTTTTTCTCGCAGGGAGGGGTCCTGGATATCCGCCCGGAGGCGTTTGTTTCGTACGCAGTAGTGCAAATGAGAAATGTGTGGATTTACGCCTTGGTGTGGCACATGGTCGTGAGTGTCACGACTTCTCGCTGGCTAGCGCGCAATAACCAGCTCAGCAGCGGCATCGTCGGCGTTCCCGAATTCTTGTTTAGTGCCTTGTCAAGCTTCACGCTGGTTGCTCAGTATCGGTCGACATCGTTTCGCTCGTCAAAAATTGTCAATATGGTGGTGATGCCCGACAATTTAGCGCGGGCGTGGGTAGCGACCAAGTACCAGTACGGCTTCTCGCACCGAGGAAGCGGCAGTGTGTTGCTCGGTGGGGTGATCATAGACCTCAAGTTCCTCATTTACCTCGTGTTTGTCATCGCTGGGGCGTGGTTCGCGCGCGTCATCTGGGTCAACTATATCATTGGTGGGGACAAGTACCGATTCTCGCACTGGTTTATCCTCGCCCCAACTCCTGTGCCCTACTCGGCTGGAGTCTTGTGGCCGACAGTGAGCATGTGCGTACATTGGACGAGCGATTTTTTCTGCATTCGAGACGAGCAGAAGCAGCGCAAACTGCTCCAACAGCAGCAGCTACAGTCAGAACAGCGTCGGTCAAGCAAACTGCGGGTACTTAACAGTAAGCTAACGAGTGGGAAAGGTCGAGTCGTTCCTTTGACCGCCAGTCTTCGCGCTAAGCAGCTAGCGGTCGCCGAGTTGCGATTGCAGATTCGCAAGTACAAATACAGCACTCCGTCCGCACTGATGAACGTCAACACGTTCCGGTATATCCAACATCAGATGAAGTGCTTGCATGGGCGCTCGGACGACGTTGAAGCGAATGTGGCCTTCATGAACGCTGTGGTCATGAGTGATCCTATCGTGTATTTGCGCACGCTGCTTGGAAGAGACCGGTCGACCGAGTTGGCCTATTATCAATCGCTCTTGCGGCCACACCAGGTTGTGCTCCTGCCTGTGGTGGTGGTCGGTGAGCACAATGAGTACACGGGTAGGCTCAAACTGCTTCGACGGGTGAATGCCTCGGAGCTGACTTGGCCGGAGCTTGTACAATGCGGCTGAGTACCGGACTAACTTTTTCTTAGGGTCCTGTGGAAAAACTTGGTCCAAGCGTAGCCGCACAGTATCTTTCAGTGACGTGACCTTGATTCACTTTTGTACAACAAGATTACTGGAGTAATCGGAGAGAAAGTTAAGACTTCTGAGCTCACGAATGAGCGTCTCGACCGAAGTCTCACGGATTTCCAAACAGTAGGATTCCCGCGTCAACCTCAACCCGGCACAGATGACTCAGTTGTGCATCGACAGATCGTGATGTAGAAGGCAGAACTATCGGACGGCCACATGTACACACGATGACACTTCGCAGCACACTTGGCAGCAGATTAACGTTTCTGGAAAGCCAGGAACACGTGCAAGTTTTCTCGAGGTGGATGATCGTAGACAAGCTTTCGCCGATCCGACGTCAATACTATTCTATGGGCAAATGCACCTAGCTCCCGTGAGACCATATACTCCTCGTTAATCTCCAACATCGTCCAGTGGTGCTGACTACTGACAGCGTTCCGAACTATTAGGGAATCGCTTAATGCTTCGTTCACGATACGCCGAAGTCTCAAGAGAAAATGTCAACTATTGGGTGCGAGTGAATAAAGCACGACGCTTGTTTATGAAGGCAACGAACGACGCAGACGGTTCAGTCGCTTGATTCGAGGCAGCTAGCGTGAGGTGAGCTAACCCAGATATTCCGCATCCGTGTGAACGTAACGAGAGAAATTGTGTGAAGAAACGACCTTCGAGCACCGGTACCGGGTACGTGAATGAAGCATCAAGCAAATTATCGCGACCACGTAAAATAGCACTGGAATGAAATGAAATACTGGGGTTTTACCACAATTTCCTATCGCGCTGTTTGCCAGAACCGCATGATATCCTTTCGATCGTCAAAGGTCCAAGGTATGATGCAGGTTCAAAGCCACGCTTGGAAACAGCCAAATATACGACTTTATCCCTCGAATATGAGGAACATTAAATATCATTTT
>AUPN01082381.1:0-16024 GCA_000439335.1 Phytophthora x alni | reverse complement strand
CTAGTGTAAGAATGAAAATAGTTGTACTTTGTATTGTTAAAAAAATGGCCTTCGTTTGACTGCCTCTTTGTATATATATGGCAGTTCGAAGCGTGTAACGCTCTTTTCATTCGTGTTCCTACGGATCACTTTTTAATGCTACTAAACATGCATCTCCTGCGCCTACTTCGCAGCCGCAGCATCTACCCGGTAATATCAGCGGACCGTCTGATACGATTATGCCATGCGTGGCCTGCTCGCGTACCGATGAGGCGGTCCGGCGTGAGCGCGATCTCGCCAACGATGGAATGCGACCGCGCCATAAATGCGTAAGCGCAAACTCGGGCGGATTGTCAGCAGCTAATCGCTTGATACAACACAGTAGACAAGCTCGAGGTTTACCAATGAATCCATCACGTGGACCGCGCGCGCGAAGCCGAGCGCTTCGATGCAGGTCGTCGCCGTCGTCGGTCCGACTTGCAGCATCGGGAACATCGTGCGCACCGCGATCTCGGCTACCGTCCCTCAGAAACCAACATAGCCAACATTGACGTCGCTGTCGTTGCGCTCGACGCGCGGGAGCGAGTGCGCGCTGGGAAACCGTTCGCGTGGCGACGGAGCAACAACGGGCATGGGCGCTGCGATGGTTGCAACCGATTCGATTAATGGGCCCTCCAGAGCTGCCTCTGCGCGGTCGAACCATGGGTGGCATGGGCTCGGTGGTGTCTCTGCTTGGGTGGTATCAGTCGCAGTGTACAATGCTTGGTCGGCGTTCTCACTGTCGGTGTATCCTGCAGCGTGGGTGACACCGACGATCGAACGGAAGCGATTGCAGCAACATAGTGTGTTCCGTGCGCGTTTGCGCGTTTTTGCCATTTTCCTTCTAGATAGAGGACGCTGCTGCTGGAGACTACTCACTAGTGCGCCAGTTGACGGTCATGGTGCGACTTACTCCAGCGGCAGGCTGCGTCTCGGGTCGGCAAAATTAGCTTGCGCGGTCCGGTGTAGTGTTGGGCATCATATATCCGCTGTCTCCAACAGATCACCTCTGGTATGGCTCAAGTCTGCAGACGCAAACCTTCTCATCCCCGCCGCACACCACCGCGGTCGATACAAGGAAGCGTGATAACTTTGGTGGTGTTGGCGGCGGATCGGTCCTTTACCGGCAGCTGGTCTACTGGATAGAGCCACATCTCGCGTCCAATAGACGACTAAGAGAAGAGCACGACGTAGCGATCGTGCGAAAACACCGTGCAAAGTGAACGGACACACAGTGACCTTCAAATCGACCACTGAGCGATGCCAAGTGACAGCCGTTGTGTCCGAGCCAACTGCAGCCACTGACCATGCTGTTGAGTGTGCGGTATGTGAATCCCTTAGAACCCGTATCGCCGCGATGAAATTCGTACGGGCAGCTTCAAACAATTAATGAGGCGGGAGCGTTCCAGCCACCGAGCGAAGCAACGAGTCGACAGATCGAGCAGGAAGGAGGCCGAGTGTAAGTTCGCCGACGACTGCATCGACCGTCGCGAGTGCATCGCAACAGACTAGTGGGTCTTTGGTCGCGACACATGTCGAGTAGCCGTCGAAGAGCTATCACTCGCTGCTATGCGCAGAGCACTGACACCGAAAACATGGGCTACAGCGCCAATCCGAGCATACCGCGACTGCGGTCCGCTCGACGGCCGGCACTCGGGGATGCTGCTCTCTCCGCGCGGGATCAAGCAGGAAGAGGGAGGCGTCAAGACATGGATTTCCTGCTGTACCTTACAATACCTGTGGGCGATGAAGTTGCGAGCGAAGACGCGGGCTTCGAGCTGGCGCGGCCGCGGTTCGTCATCGTTATTACCAACCTACGAAGAAGCCGAGTGGTGGTGAAGCCGTGATGCAGCTACCTTCTCGGCCCTTCACCAGAAAACGAAGTCATTCAACATCTTGCACAAGATACCCACCCAGCACTAAGCCTCAATGGGCATGTTGAGGTTGGGACCTGAAGGCTCATGAACTTGTTTTTGCATCGGGTTGATGTTTCCCCTGTGTACAGTGGTTTCCACATAAACCCAGCACCACTAGTCACGTGCAAATGCTGGCGGGTCTACCCAAGCCCAAGTCGGACTGGGAGCAACTACTGTCGGATGATGCAATACGCGCACGTGACAGAATACTGAGCTTCGATCTCCGCAGCAGAGCTACCGGTGTTTAGCTAAATCGAAGCGATACATTGCCTGGCGCAAGGTTGCACCGGCGATCTGCAGCCGACCCCAATCAACGTGAAGCACAAACCCTATGCAGCGGGTTGCAGCATTTGCGCACAGACACCGAGATAACGGCACTGGTGGTTGAACGCAAGTGGAGCGATATCAATATCGAACAGGAGGCTGTCAGCACCGAAGATGCATTGAGCGCGCTGCGAATGCGGACTAGCGGTTGTCGATGGACAGACGACGGATCACGGGCGTGCAAATGGGCTGCATGCTACTGCGCGATTAACTGCACGCCTACGAACGTATACGGTCGTCTGGCAAGGGAAAGCGCGACACGCGGTGCCGCTATCGGTTCTACTGCGACATCAAGGACGCCAAACAACTCAGTTAACCGCCGACGGCGACATGGGCTATCGACGCAGCATATGCAACCAGAGCTTGAACCCATTCATCCAGCTTTGGCGGGGCTTGCTGCCGTTCAACATGGACGGTCGCTACTCTGGACCGGGTCTTATTCGCCAGATCCCATCGCAAACACAACTGAAGAAGCTGTATACACGAACGAGTAATTTCTTTTTGCTTGTAAAAAGTTTTGAATCGCGGAGAATTGGAAGAGTTCAATCTGGAAAGCATGCTCGTTGGTACTGAAACCTTAGACTTCCGATCAAATACGAAGTACTTGCGCTTGATATCATTTGCAGTAGAGCTTGCGTCAGGAGACTTGTTTATTGGCGCAGTCACTTTGTCTACCACCGTTCTTTTCGTCTGCAGACGCCAACTTTGCACACAATGGTTGTGTAGCTATGTTGACGGGGTTTGAAGTTGCTGTTGGCAACTGCAATGTTGAACATGATCGTCGTTACCAGCGGACACGTGGACCACCCACAGGTTTGCCGCACTTTTCCACATGGCATAAGATCTCATACTCCTCCGAGGAAACACCAACAGTAGACTCAGAATCACGTGGCTCCAAATGGAGTATGAACGTGAACTGAGAGCGAGAGATACAGTGGCTCTTGACAATGGTCGCATTGAGAAGAAGCATCTTACGAATCGATGCTCTGCGTTCCTGTTGGAACGACAGGAAGCATCATGACACACTCCCAAACACTGCGAATTTAAAAAAAAATCAATGAACAGATACATTGATAGAAAGCGTGCGGCACCGGGCCAGATATATTATGACTGACGAATGCAAGTTAAGGGGACTACAGTGTCCCTTTGCTAGATAGGTCGGCTTGCGCCAATTCCACAAAGATGTATCGCCGATTGAAGCGTTCCTGCCAAACTTCGCCCCGACAGCTGAACAATGAAGATAACAACTCGCAAAGCAACTCCAGTCGACAATTCGCGGTTCAACAGCTCCTTGAGCACTGAGTGGAAGCCTTCTAGCTGACTTGTAGCCACTACTCGCATCGCGCTATGTGGTTTTTTTTTCACGCATAAATCAAAACTTCGGATCTGAGCGGCAATGGTTTCAATTAATCCACTCCAGATCACCTCTCAGCAAGATAATTCTTTTGGTGCAAAAGAGCTCGCGACACGACTAAATTGCGCATCCACGCATCCATCTCCTGTGGCGTGCACAGCTTCCATCCCACTGTGTACATCGCACCCAGCAACTAATTCGAAATCCATCTCTTCTTCGCTTTGTCCGCAAATATTTCGTTGACCCGCATCATGACATGAAACGGGTCCTACTTTACGTGGACATTATCTTCAAACATGGTTGGCACCATGCCACGCACCCCATTCGCATTGTCCTCACCAGGTCGATCGGATAATCTCCATCCAGCCTTAAAATTGGCTGTATAGCCTAGTAATACATATATTTTCTTGTTGTTCTCCGATCGAGTGAGACGGCGACCACTACCTCGTTTTGTACGAGCAGAAGTAGCTTAGCATCCGATATACTACGGAGCCGTCCCAAACCTTCATTTTATTGCAAATGTAAGCTGAGTGATCCACGCGGAGTACCTTTTGAACTGACATATTCTGCATCCAAAGCTCACACAAAGACCCGTACGTGGCCGTTGTCTTCATCCAAACACCATGCTACCCACAACAGCATTTTTAGCGCAGTAATTCGTCTCGGTGTGTGTGTGGGCCACATAGTGGGGGCTGGACACACTTAGTCGGCGAATTCCGTCCGCGATATCCCGAGCGGGGATGCTGAATCACGGTTGGCCACCCCTGCCCGTTCACCAAGTTGATGGAAACCGAGTGGGGAGGGGGCGGGCTGAGACGGAGCGTTACAGGATGTAAATGTACTAGGTTTTTGTATGCGATGGGCCGCGCCGGACAGGGGACCAGAGGGCTCGCGTCGTTTTTCGCAAAGTAGACCACTCTAGCCCAGACAGAGCCTGGTAGGGCACGGTCGGGGCTACTGCGGACGTTGGAGGCGAGTGTGTGAAGAGGCTGGAGGGGTGAGCGAGGTGCTGCTGCACCAGATATCAAGCTGGCATGCGAGGGAACAAGGCTGTGAAGAGCTCGAAGGATGTGTTTTTAAGACTTGTTCGTGGCAGATCGCTCAGTCGCAAATATACCCTAACGGACCCCACAGGTCTGAAATAAAGGAACTTTACGTTAAGATTAAGTATTTTCTGCTTTCTAGTGACGGCCGGTCCCGCGCACAGATCCAACCAGGACGACTCGCGACAGCGAATAGCGTGTACACTTTGTAGTAGCAAGTTTAACGGCGCTGGTGAACGTTGGCAGTTGGGTTTCATTTGAAGACACCATCCTATAGTGAACCATCTTTTGCAGGGCATTCGAGTAGCCTGCTTTTATTCGGGAATAAAAGCGAAGAACATCATAGCTTCCACGTTAGACCGTAACATGCTCATGCGAAATAGTAAAAAACAGGTGCACGTGCTGCTAGCGCACTGATATTTAATGCACAGCAAACCCTTCTTCCCCTCAGCGCTTACAAATGGTGCATGAAGGTGCGGTCCGACGTGACCAGCATGCGTATGATCTCCTCCTTGGCATTATCCTCGACCCAGCCATCGTAAAGCCACGGAGCCACAACGCGGACTTGATGAAGGTCGCCATTTTGAAGTGAAAGAGGTTAGTATATTATACGCATTGCCATTCTTAAAATTAACCAATATTATTAATATGACGTCATTGCCCCTGAACTTGGACCATCGGTCTCGCCTGACATTATAGTACCAGGTGACATGGCTGCGCACGGATATACACAACGTCGTCACCTCGCGCGGTGCGAAGTTCGTGAGCGCACGATTGCGTTAGCGCCCCCATCCGGTCCAAAGCTGTCGTAATTTTGGCATTAAGGAGTCGGACACTCGTTTTCTTGTGGGTCGCGTGTGTGCTCATCGAGTTCCTGGCGACGGGTATTGCCGCTTTGTGCAGCATAAGCAGCCCGGACTGAAAGTGCTCATGACGGGAAGAACGACATCTCGATCGTTGGGAGGTGTACTTGGTTACTTGGACAAATGTCGACGTTTTGGAAGTGAGCTTTGCCATTGGTATGAATGACATGTTGCCTATCCTCAACTCAGAAAATGCAAATCTGTAAGAGCGATCTCGAACCAAGTCGAGCAGATCGACAGAGTCGGCATCTAGTGCATCGCGGATAAGCGTGCAGGATTTGTACGATGTCGCGTATGTTTAGGTTCGCTAAAACTTGCGAATTGATTTACAAAAGGTCTACTATACGAAGCCATTACAAATAGAAAGCACTATCGACAAACCCGTTTGGATTCACTTCATATCATCACAGACCAAGGTACAAGGTTACACCAAAAGACGCGATTAGTCGTCGCCATTTGTCCGGTGCCCGCAGATTTCACATAATCCAAGGATTGGCGTTGCAACAGCTGACTGAGCAAGCGCAGAAGAGGTTGATCCAGCAACTGTTGGAGCCTGCACCGGTTCCAGACGCACTCGTGCGCTTCTCGGTGCAAAAATGAAGCATAAAGACATTTAGCGTTAGTGCTATGCCTCAGCAGCTCCTACCATCATTCATTGGGCAAAGGTTTTAAGACCGTTCTCGTACCGTAACCATATCTCTCCGCTCCTAAGCTTCTTCCCGGCTTTTTTCAGCTCTCTTCCCGACTTGCCAGGTCTCATCTGCTGTATTCCAACAGCAACGCTATGGACATCTGCATTGCCCAGGTCGGCGACACCAACAACAAACAGCGTCAGAGAATAAAGAGAAGCTCCGGTAGGATGGTCACTAGATTTTGACTAGCGTTGAAGGTATATTGCCAATACAAAACTCAAGTCTAAAAGGTTTCTGAAACGTGTTCACAATGCAATCGTGTTTTCGTTTTGAAACGGAGTGGTACTAACCAATACCTTTCGGACAAAACCCATGCACTTCAACGTCCACACTTCGCTGCCCCAGTGAAATCCACTATGATCAAGCATATTTCATGCCATTACAAAAGGGGGGGGATTGGCGGGCGGTAGCTTCAACTAACCTCCCTGCCCAATTAAAATAATAACTTGTCGGAGGGAAAGCATGTACGATCAGTGAACCCAAGTAAGATCATCAGCAAAACCCCCACCAATAGTGGCTTTTGTGAGAAAAAATCAATAAGACGCACGACTTATCGGTACGGTTGGGGTCGCCAGGTCCAAAATGTCCGATTGATACTCATTCAACTCCGATATCTATTTAGGAAGAAAGATAACTTTGGTTTCCATATGTTACGATGGAGACAACGCCTTTGATCCATGAGGGCAGCGAAGCGCGCATTTCCGTCGCTGGCGGCGTACCCTGAGCACAACCACCACTGGGATGAGTTGCCGCCTCTTGCAGGTTTGTTTGACAATTCAGTGGTGGTGTGGGTGCCTGAGTCTCCATGCCATGAGTAGAAGCCATCGTGAGTTGTTCCTGTTGCACTCCTTGCTTGAGGGGGTATCTAGAGCGTGTTGTTGAAGATATTGGGTGGCAGTAGCCTGCTCACATTTTCTTAGGAACGCCACATGGATCTCCATATCAGCCCAATGGGCAGTGACGCGAGTGAGGCCGTTCCTAGTGTAGTGGGGATGGCTGACGCCGCGGACGAACTCGCCTTCTTCCAGTTCAGCTACAGCTGGAACGGCCTCCTCCTCATCTGCTACCGCGTTACCTTGTCGTCGTCCGTCATATCGATCATGTTGTCACTGTCGATGGATTCACCACCAGCCCACAGGTCGTCACTATCACTTTCACGGTCGCCCTCGCCTGTGCTGGAATTGTCTTCGAGGATGAATTCACCGTCACTTGTTTGTTCCTCCGAGCTGTTACCGCTCACCGCCATCACCGGAGGTCAAAATCGCGACGCCATAATTGCTTCATCTCGGGGGCCATCGGGACGACCACTGATACCGGAGGGGGCTCAGTCTTGTTGCTCATCGACGGCGGTCGAAACCATGACGCCGTAATGACCCCTCGTACTTTGGCTGATTGCTTCATCTCGGAGGCCAGAGGGACGGACAGCGTGTTGGGCGATAGCGGAGGGGTCCGTTCTTGCTGCGCTCGAGTATCTTGTCTTCCCTGAAGTTGTCGTTCGCTTTGAGCCCGAAAGTACGAGCCAATTCGGTCAACGTAAATTCGCCATGGACAATAACGCCCACGGCCATCTCACTAGGACGAACCACGCCAGGCATCTTCGCAGACCCAAGGCACCAACACCGGGGGATTGTCTATCAATGACAGCTAGATTTGAGCAGCTTTCACCTGTGCGCAAGAAAATCAGAGACCGAACTGGAGCATTGCCGGAGTTCGAGAAAGGGAACACGTGTACGTCTGGCTCACAGGCTGACATGAACGTCAGTGGTGATATGAACACACCGATGCAAGACCAACGCTCCATTCACATGGTGACGCTGCTAAACAGCGATCCTCAGACATACTAAATGTGCCAGTTACGCTTCGCCAATCGTGCTCGCTGAACGCGATTTCTCCTATGGACGCTGCTTTAGTCGCCGTTCCGGCAATACCAACCACAACGGCGCAGAGTGACCAAGCGCGAACCCAATCGCAGACCCTCCAGGCCAACGACGCTTCACACCGCCTTGATGTTGTTGGCGCGGCGTCACAGAAAGCTGCACCTGGAACATCTCTGCCATCAATTTCGTCTACAGTGAGGAATGTGATGAGAGCAGTTGATTGCTCCAGTCGTGACCAAAGATTTCATGAGTCACAAGGCCAGCTCGCTGACGCAGAGCGCTACCCCATTCATCAGCGGATTGTGAAAGACGCCTGCTTTATGAGGATGCGCGTCGCAATGTGGAGGGATCAATTTTGCAAGGTCTAGTTGGGGGTAACCTGCGTGTTATCTTTCTATGTTGCGCGTATTAGGTTAGGATTCATGCGTAAAAAGAAAAATGTACGTGCCCAATTGACGCCAATGTTACAACTGTTTGGCGGGCGCTTGATATCGCAATTATTTCATTTAGCAAAACTTAAAAACAAAGCGAGCACTATCTAATACTTTTGCCTAATTTAGTATCCTGGCCGTTTTCCACCCGATTAGTAAGTTTGTGCTACGTTTCGGAGCTATCAGGTTGAATCACCCGTAGCGAGTGCCATTGAAGCCCACCATCTTGCACCGTGCAGAAGTGCACCCGATACAGCAACTTAAAGCTCGGAATGCGTGGAAATCCTCCATCTTAATGTAAACCCGCTGCCGTGACTTCGGTCCGGAAATATGTTGATGTATCTCCTGTCGAGCTTGAACCGTGGCAACCGCAGCAGTTTGCGACGTCGCAGGCACCGAGCAACGTTGCTCGAACATCTCCGTCCATGAGCTGCCCCACCAACTTGAGCACCTCGCCATGAAATCCTCCAGTAAAGCGCGGAGCCCATGTCGTATTTCTCCATGACATTGGTCGCAATAAACTTCAGTACTACACTGATCTGATAGACGTCCGCGGATTGGATCGGCACACGCGATACGCAGATGGCCTTGGATTTCCGAGCTTTCACCACGCACACTAAATCTGCCGCGCTGCGAACGGTCTCAAAGAGCCAATCTAGACCAGTGGGTGCTGGTTGAGGCACAGCTCCAAGAGAAGTACGTGGCCGTCTCGGCGATTGAGTGCTGGCGGTTCGGGATCACCCTGAAAAGATTCTGCCTTTCTCGATCGCAAGTTACTGTCCTCTTAAAGCCGTTGGCGTACAAGGCGTCGCAAAGAACGCTTTGCTTCAACGCGGCGACATATTGAAAAGTTCTAGAAAAGTTTTAACTCCACATTGTCAGCAGGAAGAATTGAGAGTAGTAACGCCCGCTGTGCTTTTGCGTTGATGAGGGTTCGCGGCCACAAGTACTCCTGACGCGAGCGACTGACATAGGTCATCTTCTGTTATTGCTAGAATTGTATTGCGCAATGCTCAAAAGAACATGAAAGTGCTTTCATGCAAACTTTGATATGATTTTAGTTACGATGATAGCCCCCCTGCAAACAAATTTTGTGTTGTTGAAACCTACTAGGTACGAAACGGATTTAAAAAAAAACATGGATAACAGTGCTCTGGGCGAAATGCGGAGAAAAAGATATCGTCGTGTCCCAATCCGTTTTCCTGTGGCCGGGGTTGGTTCATTCCCGGAGTATTGTTCTATGTTGATTCATTGCCGTCGTTCTCCCGTAGGTGGAGTTGCTTCAGTGCCGCCGTGCTGGTCGGTGTTGCTTCCGTGCTCCTATCCGTCGTTGCTTCATTGCCGTTGTTCTTATCTGAACGGTGTTACTTCAGTGCCGCCGTGCTGCTGACATATTGTTGACAGGCGATGATTCAGTGCCGCTGTGTAACGTTTGTTTTCGCCCCAGCATCACTACTGACGTGGCTGGACGCACACCTTCTGCTTTAAGCAAGCGTCAACTTCAAGCCTAGCGAGCAGAGCGCGAATGTTGTGCAGGTCCAGACGATAACGCTTTTTAGACCCTTGTACGCCAGCTCACGACGCAGAATCGTCTCGTGCGCTACGTTCTCTCAGCCTACTCGTTGTTCGGATCATCGAGCTGGTCCTTGCATCTGCAAGGCATCCAACCGATTAGGATTTGCCAAATTGGTGCTGAACACTGTTGTAGCTTGCGTGGATGATCGATAAACAGTACGTACAGAAGCCACTGGCCTGCTCTTGTTTGTGGTACCAAACACTTCATATCGGTCGTGCGGCGAATCAGGCAGTTGTGGTACCACTTATGCACTAGTACCTTGCAACCAGCTGGAAGCCGATCTCGCTCTCTCTTGGAAGCGCAGCAGTCTAAATACATCCATGCCGTCGGGCTGCAAGAAACGCTGATGAGCAAGAAGATATCCGAAAGAAGAGATATCGGAGTACCGGCGCGTGTTTATTCAGCCACATTAATTCGTAGCGTAACGATCGAAAGAACATGATACGATACTTCGGCAGGCTGATTATCTAACCAACTAGGAGAATGATGATAAGTACATCTAACACAGTGACATATCTTCTCCTTGTTTGTCCAATACAGCATATCATCACTTCGGTGAGCCTGAATCACATTCGACAACACCACCTTCGCCTTCTTGAACTTGTCCTTTTTAACGAAATCAGCGGGATGGAAACGCCTATCAGTACCGTCCGGATTCCACCGCTCGATTTCATCGAGAAAAACGCTTTTCTCGAATATGTATAGTGAGAGGTACCATTGACGGCCTCGAATCATGGTGGTTGTTATCTACGAGAAACACAGTTCAGTACATCTCAATTCAATACGTTATGTTACTACTCGGGCTGGCCTTACCTCTGCCAATTTCGTGAGGTCTCAAGCCACTGCACCATCCATAAGATGCCGTACTTGGTTTGGTTGTAATCCGAGCGATGCGCGAACAAAATCACATCCATGTCGGAGATTGGAAGCGACTCATCGAAAAACGGGGCTTGATCCATAGAAAATTTTCAAGAAACTATGCACAACGCTTTAGCAAAATATTTTGATTGATATAACTGATGTGGATAATTAGACTCGTACCCGACTCTGTGCTGGCATGAACACAGGAAGGAGCGAGTCAAATTTGAACGAGTCTAGCATATTAGTCCCAGGAGACAGTTGTGGCAACTTCAACGTTTGGTTGCTCGCATTTTCCATTATTCGTAACGTACTGCTTGCTGTCCGCGCCGGTTTCAGAATGAGCCAAAACCACGGGCTAGCTAGCTTTGTAAAAAGATGCTTACAAGATCGAGGACGCAAGTTCAAGATGTGGGGAGCAAATATATTTTGTGTTTGTAGGGGTGGAAGCAAATGCACTCTTGTTTGTATAGCCGGTTCAATCTCCACTGTACCGTAGTATCTTGAACGGTCGCGATCGTGGGGTTCGCAAGGTCCTCCTCCCATCGCAGACTGATCGAGCCAGAAAGGCACGCTGTTTGCTGGTGCCCTGCTCAAAAAGCTATGTCTGTATTGAATACCCTGTTGAAGAAGCTAGGGATGCATTGCGTAAGATGCAGAGAGGGAAATGGGAATGTATCGCAAGTAGTTAATAGAGTATAATAGATTGCATGCGAATGCACAACCGGTAGTGAGCATCGTCATGGTGAGCGACGGCCAGCAGCGTTATAGTTCAAGAGTGAGGATACGGAGCGCGGCGAGCAGCAGCATGACGTGCTGGTGATCGACAGTGTGCGTAGCAACAGTCAGCAGCACGAGCCCTTGTCGACCTGCGCCTTGAAGAGCGATATTCTCCATTGGCGCCGTTGTTGATGCTGCGTGCGCCGTGAGGCGTAATACAATCGTGTAGCCAGTTGGCGTGTGGTGTCGGAGGACATGCCGAATAGAATATCCGTCGTCCGCGAACAGCATCGCAAAGTGAGACGGCTGTTGTATGACCTATTGGCCATTGGCGGCATGCGTAACGACTGTATCAGTGTCAGGGCCTTCGGTGAACATCACGGCGTCAACTGCGCGGCGGGCAACGCATAGCAGTAGGGTTGATAACGGTTGGCATATTTGAAAATGAACGATGATTGAGCGCGCCAAACGCGCACGCTTTACCTTGCCACCAAGACGCTGCTACGAGCTAAGATACTACGATTCCGCCAACCAGCTCCATTATTTCAAAAATGAAGAGCAGTGATTAGACTATCTACTTCAAGATGTCATTTGAAAGGAAGAGATTGGCGAAAACGGACCCGGAGGAAAATAGTGGTGCTCGCCGACGTCAAGCTAGCTTTGTCGCGTTCTCTTGGTATTATTTTCCTCTTCGTTTTAGCCTTCTCTCGCATCCCCGGTTCTTCCCTCCTCGTCGTTTTAGCCTTCTCTCGGATTCCTTGTCCTTCGATGACTTACGCGACGCTTGCTCTCTGCTGGCATGCACTCGCTCCGGTGCAGCGATTTCGTCAAGGAAAGCACGTTGATCTTGTTTCGCTTTCTTCTCTGCAACAAGCCACTTATACCGGCGATGCGCCAGGTTTTTTTTTTCTAGCACATATGAGGCATATCGCAAAGCGAATGTCTTTCATCACCGCGCTTGAAAGATCTCGCTAGAGTGCAACCGCCAACGTAGTGGCATTGCCAAGTGTCCTGTATCTACATACTCAGTTTCTCAAAGTTGTTATCCACTCCCCCTCATTGCATACACGCACCGTACCAGCATTCTCAGATATTATGGTCTCAGCAGAGTCCGACAAGACCAGCAATTCTCGGCGAGACTGGGCCGAAGCTTTTGTATTATACGAGCATCAACGAGGGCGTACACGCCCTTGACCAATTCAGGCGCTTCGTCAGTACACATGTGATAGCGCAACACAACGAACTAGCACCCTAGAAGAGGTTGTAGACCCACGTACCCTTCTCCATATGCCCTTTGGACAGACTCGCCGCGCTTCGTCTAGCCGTTTTGGCACTCCAAATGCTGGCGGGGAATAGAATGGAGAACTGATCCTTTGAAAAGTACCACAGTATGCTTTTAGAGGGTGGTCTTGAAAACTTACGATATAGCGTACTTTATGCATAGGGAAACCCAGAAAGTAGTCACGGCAAGAATAGTTGTAGCGAAGTACATAAGGGCAACGAGAAGAAGGCATAATAGAGGATCACACTGTATTGCATGTTATGGATGTACGTACCCCTACAAAATCTCCAACTCTTCTACTTCGACGTATCGATATCCGCGATCTCAGCTTTCAGTTTCGGAATCCTCGGCCGCACTGCTGGGGGCAAACTGGTCTGTTCATCTGGCTGCATGGTTCGCGGAAAAGTGAGGACCTTAGCTGAAGCGCTTTGCCAGCAAACTGCTTGATTTCGTTTTTCCGTCAATCATCTAACCACAAGAAATGCGCTGGACAGGTTCAGCGCATTTCTCATACATAGTGGATTGACGAGAAGTGATCTTTGAGTGTTTGTTGTTTGTTTCTTTATGGTCGGGGCTGAAACGTAAGATATAGCATACTCGTTCAGTGACGCTCCCTTAAAAACCGAATGAACTTTCTTAAGGATGCTGCCATACTAGTACTGTATTGTATATCGAAGCACTGACCTTAGTGATTGTAACGCTAACTAATAGTTTCTCAAATCTGAGTGATTTAGTTGATTTATGGAAATTCCTCTATTGGGCAATTGCTTTGACGAGCCACTGGACGCCTGTCAAAAATAGCGTAATATCGGCTGTAAGTGTTTCTCTAAACTAGCTAAAACTAAATTGTGTAGAGGTCGATATGTGTGAAAGGTCGGCCTGATATGCGGTCCAGTTGCTGCAATAGGGTTGCTTATACTAAAATCAAGTCAACATTTATGCATTTGCACAATGACAGGGCGAAGCGACCACGCAGACGAAGAAATAGTTTGAGAATCTGTAAGCTTTCTTAACTATATTTATGCAGGTGCTTATGGCGTTTTTGAAAGGCGTCCACTGTCCTATACAAAAAATTAGTTCGATTGGATAAGTCGTCATATTTGAGACCCCGTCAAACACCTTGTACTGCACCTATTAGAGTTATCGAGATATCGGCCTCTAAAGTTGATTGATCTAAAACCTAACTTAAAATACGTTTGTCAGGAGGGCAAGTACCGTATCTTCTATCTTGTATGACAGTGCAATGTTCCGAAATTTGCCCAAACCGCCCTATGTACTGTGTTCCGAAAGAAATTACATATTGTCCGTAAGGGTTTCACTATGAATTTAGCGGCCACAGAAATTAATGATTCGGACAGCAAAACACATGTTTACCTCGGCAGAAAATCAAAAGCGAACCCGCCGCGGCGGTAGTGCTTGGTTTGGGGTTCTGGGTTAAAGCGTCCCCCTGATTTAGACTGTCTTCTCATATACGTAGCAGCGATCAAACTCATCGTCAAGAGTCCACTTGGCCTATCGTAGTATCGCGACCGAATCGTTTCCCAGAAGAAACAAAGGATGTCAACCGGTATCATAATCTACAGGTTTTTCGTCTTTTTTGTTTTGTGGATGTGTCAACATCCTGGTACAGAATTCATCTCTGTAAGTCAATGCCGTATTGAGAGTTCCGACCAGCATTGCAATCAAATCTTCGTAGTCCTCCTGCTCGGCGCGCTGTTCGACGACATCCCGCGTGTCTCCTAGGTGAATATCAGCCTTTGTAAATCCGCTCTTGAATGTGTCCCGCGTCATTCCATCCCAAGCCCCCTTCAACCATGTTAGGACGTCCTTGCGAGACGGTGGAGAGATCTTGCCAGACCCACGGACAGATGAAGTCCATCCACCGAGATCGCATTGAGCACTTGTGCGGCCGGTTCCAGTTGGGGTCAGCTGGTTGACACACGTAGGTGAAGCTTGGAGGGATGCGCTTCGGCAAGATACTGAGAGATTTAGCCTTAGCGACGACCCCACGCGTTCAGTGGCCACTGAAGTCGTCCCACAGAAGTAGAATGGGGTCCCCAGTCCAATGCCGATGCCCAAAATGGAAGTCAAGAAAGGCAACAGACAGCTCTCCCGTCCACCAAGCAGATTCGATGCCATAGATCTGGAAGTTGTTTGACGCCTGGAGCTGGCGAACTTCCTTCCACACTCGTTTTTCAAAGCCATGACACAGTCGCGAGTTCTCTTTCCCAGTTGCTGGAACCTTTGACTATTTCGTCCGCAGCACGATGAACGGTTCATACTTGTTACCTGCTCTGTCGCCCAATAGCATTACTGTCAGTCGCTCCTTGTCCTTACCCGCGCTCTTGACCCAAACCGTTTTTTATCACCTCGTTTAGTCATCCTAGTCCGATGCAAGTACTCGAAGAGAATGCCGGTCAAGTCACAGTTGAACACATCCGCAATCTCATGCTTGGCAACTAGATCATTCACCTCTCGAGCAAAAGCCTCAAATGTTGCTGCCCCTTCAGCCGGGGTTGTTTGACCGTGACGAGTCCGGGCTCAGATAATGAGTCGATGGTGTCTCATGAAGCTCTTCATCCAGGAGGGTGACGCTGTGAAGAGCCCCTCAGTCACACGCCCTGTTCTTCGGCGACAACTACAGCTTTCGTTTGCAGCATCATGATATGAAAGGAATCCCATCCTTGTGCAGCATGTTCACCCAGTTCACGAGCTAATTGTCGCTGTCCCCCATCAGGACGGTGCCGTGCCCCAGACTTCTGGACCTGGCTTGACCGCCAACGCGCGTCCGGCAGAGATTCTTTAGTTCTTCAATCCGCTTGACCCACCTGTACATCGAGCGTGCTTAAGTAAACTTTTTGGTGAATTCCAGCCCTGGAAAGAAGTGATTGATCGTCTGCTCCTTATCCCTGCCGTCAACATAGTGTTGTGCCGCCTGTATGTGGCGAAGTCGGTGACAACTTTTTGCCGCCCAGGTGTATAGTGCTCTCGTACCCTCGATGGGACCTGTTCCCCCCTCCAAAAGTAAAACTTCCAGGAGGAGAACAGGCGGGTATACCTCCAAACGAGA
>AUPN01078088.1:0-17351 GCA_000439335.1 Phytophthora x alni | reverse complement strand
CAGTAGTAATAGCCAGCACATTACACCGGCAGTTTTTTTTCTTAGCTTTATTTAACAAGGAGAATAGGGCTAACCGTTTCTAATGCAATGCTACGACTTTGGCGACACAACCTCTCGACCACCTTAGGACGAGAGAAAGCGCCACCACTTCAGAAGTAGTTTTAAATGCTCTCGTCTCCTTAGAAGCGACAGCCGGTGGTTTCAACGAGGACAACCTCTCGACCACCTGAGAGCGAAACCAACGCCTTTTCGATCTGAGGGTGGTTTCAGATCCTCTCGCACACTCAGCTCAAGCACTCCGCTCTCCCCTCATTCCGCATTCAACCACCAAGAACTCAACCCAAGTCAAAATTGATCCTGAAGGATAAACTACTAAGTATATAAGCAAGGTTTCAATATTAACAATGTGCAACTTTATTATGAAAACTGGTGAGCTGTGCCCAAAATCGAAATCAAAGGAAAGGTGCTGGATCCACCCGATAAGTAAATTCCCTGTAGCAGTATCGGATATTGATAAAGCAGAGGAAATGATGGATATTATTTTTAAGTCTCGACTCCATCATAATGTTTCATGTCCATGTGGTAAGTCTATGAAGCGTTGGAATTACGCGCATCATTGTACTTACCCAAAGCATAAAGCTTGGGTTTTGACCATGCCAACTTCGGAGAACGGGCATTTATGGAGCATAAAACCACTTGATGTAAATGCTAACATCTTGGTGAATGATGAGCGAACTAATGGATTTACGTCAAAGTAATGAATCCAGTCATACTTTTTTTCTCTTGAAGTTTCATATGGATTATTGAGAGAAAAAAAATGATCACTTACATCAGCTCATCAATAGCAGCACATAGCTTCGGTGCCTTTTCAGTAGCGAACTTGGATGCACGCAACCACTGTAAATATTGTTCATCAATAGCAAATACTTGCTTTACGGACTTGCCTTTGTACTTCCCGAAATTTAGTAAGTACGAGCCATCATCGGATCCATTTGCGAACTTGCTCGCAAGAAAATTGACAATATCCTCATCTAAATTTGGTTGATTACGGAGCCAGCGGCAGTAGCTAGGATCCTTTTCATACACTCTCTTGATAGAGCAGTCTTTGTACTTGCCGAACGTAATAGTTGTGTCCATGGTATCTATATAGATAGCTACCATACTTTATCAAAATATTAATTATTTAAGCTGTGGTAAAATCCAAAATCTCCCCGGTCAAGCGATCAAAAGTCAACTCCTGCTCGCTAATTACGAGGACGATCATATTTGTTCCTTGGCATCCAGCGTTAATGCCTTGTACCTGAATCGCCTGTGGTACATCACGCTCGGTTAGGCGACTAACATCAGCAATGAGAACACGATTAGTTAGCGACCACGTCTGATAGTCAAGAAGACCATTTACCAGCTCAGGAGTCAGATCACCGTTAATAGACGCAATTTTAGCGATTTCGTTAGTGAAGTGGTGGAAATCGTAGTCATGACTGATATCAAACGTCTGCTGAGAACCAATACGAACGTTAAAGTTGCGAATGCTCGAACCGGGGTGAAGAGTCCAAGGAGCCGAATCAAACGGACTCTGGAACTCTTGTACAGCAGCAGAAGCAAAACTACCCGTCTGCTCAGCGAAGGGGAGGAGGATAACATATTTAGCATTCTTAACAGAAGCCGATAGCTGAAGATCAAATGCAGCATTAAGCTGAGTCGACTGCTTACCGATGCCGGCACGCTGGTAAAACAGTTGAGCATAGCAATCATTGTATCGAACCTTCTTAACAGGCTTGGAGATAATTGCCTGAGGGTTCTCAAGATGTACGAACGGTACATACAGACGAGAAGTAGTGAATGGCATGTACGTACCATCGATGGTTGGTTCAAGGGCATTGACGACGGCGCCCCAAGAAATGCTGAACGGAGCAGAAGCAGCAAGAACACCAGCCATAGGATTACCCGTGGAAGAAGCCGCAACCATCACAGGACAGACATTACCACTGGCGAGAGTAGTACTGGTTAGCGACATACCCTTCGACGCATCAACAGCAACAGACGAAGTACCCTGATTGACGCGGAAGCGAAGGCGGATCTGAGGATTAGCCATGAGATCCAGTTCCTTGAAGATCGGATGGAGGTCGGTTAGCTTAACCTTTAGAATGTAGTTCCACGTTCCCATGATAGCGTTAGCAGTAGCAGCACCAGCTACAAAAGCACCACGAGCAGTTTGGTTAGCAATTGTGGTGGAGGCAGCAGCTCCACCTACCGAAGGCCACGCCGTAGAGAAGTCAGAGCCAGCATTAGGAGGGTTCGACAGCAGCCGCTTTACGAGACCATCGTTAGCGATGGATGCACCGCCCGAGGGACCAGTGGTAGCAAACGAAGATGAGAATGCCGTAGTGTTGGAGTACCCATCTCCAGTAGTCGAACTGGTAGCAGAGCTGTACAAAGCGGACTGAGCGGCATCAGGGTAGAGGAATGACTCCGCTCCATGCTTTTCAACGTACTGAGGACTATAACCCGTCTGAGCACGGACATTGTTCCAAAACAGCTTGTAATCGGCCATCGAAACGATGGTCTTACCATTGAGTTCCAGCGACATGCTATCAATGACATTCCAGTTGCCGCACTTTAGCGTAGCACAGAAACGATTGGCAGCAGCGGTCTGAGCAGTACCACCATTCTTCATCGAGACCTTGTATGGGAGCATGATGTAAGCATCGCGAAGACAAGCGAATCCTTCGGAACCATTAAGTTGAGCAGTGGCATCGATAGTAATGACACCATTTTGATACGATCCCTGGTTGAGATCGATTACAAACGGTACTCGTTTGCCAGAAGATACTTTGATCTCCGGGTCGCTCTTGAGCGAGCTCTGGTACAAATATTGGTCGGATAGTTGAGTTTCACTCATCGTTGATTGTATATGATTTCTAATATAGTTTGAACGAAATTAAATATTATGAGCGACCTTATCAAGCCAATCACGTCTGATCATGATCTGATCGAACTCGCGAAAAAGCTTGGAGTACATCTCGATGATATCTATGAATCGAATGAAATAACAAAGCCGATATCGAAGAAAGGGTCATATCTGGTTTTACTTAGACCACCTAATATCGATGTAGGCCACTGGACGGCTGTCCATAATGGTGAATACTTCGATAGTATGGGAGAGGCAGCCCCCACGAAGTATGGTATCGGGAAATACAACCCCAAACAATATCAAGGTACTTATGGGGATTATTGCGGACCATTTTGTCTGCTTTGGCTCTATTCCAAGCAGTACAATAAACCACAAGTATTTTCAAAAATGAAAGATTTAAACTTGACTATTATATAGAATTAACCATGACTTTCAAGGAGTTATCAGTTTCATCAACAATCCCCGAGGCGAAGCTCAAGCGAGCGTTCAAGACCGGTACATTATCGCTGACTAAAGATGATCTAAGTGGGAGCGGAGCTACACTACATCTACACCCTGAATCGTACGCTAAAGCGGTCAAAGCACACAAAGCGGGGAAAGGCACGCGTCTAACTATCACAAAGAAAGAAATCGGCTATCCATTCAAGCATATGCAAGGAGGTGGCATGTATGGAGCGAGTATTTGGTCCAAGATATGGGGAGGCATTAAATCAGCTTTTAAGTTCGCTAAAAATTCGGGACTATTGTCTCGCGCAGCTGATCTCGCTGTTCCCGCTCTCGCTACATATGCTGGACAGCCATCAGCGGCTATTCCAGCAAGAGCAGCCATTCGTTCCATGACAGGTATTGGCGTTTATGACAGTGATTCTGATAAAGAGGGTGGTCGTCTAACTATGACTGACGTAAAGAAGGGGGCAAAGCGAGCTCTTTCGTACGCAAAGCGAAAGGGAGTTCTAACTGATGCTGTAGATGCGGGTGAAAAGTACCTACTATCCAAAGCGACCAAACCTGATCATGAAAACCTAATCAAGTCTATTCGCGGAGAAGTAAGGAGACGATATGGTGTCGGCGTCGCCAAGCCAAAGGGTAAGAAATTTGTAAAGGGGAGCCAAGAGGCTAAGGATCACATGGCTAAGATACGAGCTATGAGAAAGACTGGTGGTTCTTTCACTTTCTAAAAAAATATCGATTTATTTTTTTGGACGAATCAGAAGCATGATCGACACTGATGTATCGCGAAAGATTACTTTCTTATCGTCCTGATTGTAAATGCTTATTGTGATCGTAGAGCGAGAGCCATTGTGGCAGTTCATCCACGCATACTGACTTGGTTTATAGTTAATCAACTTTCCAATTGGTGCATCACCCCTATCAAACGCACTTAGAATATCACCAGAGGCGACGTACTCATTTTTGATAAGATCACAACGAACGATGTACGAGCTCGTTGGATGAGCTTGAGGAATAATATTTGATAGCTGAGCGCTGGCAACTGTAGCTGAAGCAGCGGGATACGTTCCTAAAGTCAGGCCAAGAACCTTACCAAATTCACCATTATCAATAATTAGTCGTGGAACGCGAGTAGTAGTAGGCAAACCAGTACCACCAGTTGAATAAAGCCCAGTAGCTGGTCTAGTGTATCCGACTGGTAGCGATGATGGAGTTGGTAAGAAATCGATCTGAGCAGCGTAATAGACGCTGTTTTGAATCAATTGGACGTAGAAAACGTTATTTCCATCGCTATCAATCAAATATGCACCAGTGTTGATCAAAGCAGCTTGGATGCTTGCGTTGATATTTGGGTATTGGTAGATACCATCCGGTAGATTGATACTTATCGTAGATGTAGTAGCCGCCGTTGGTACTTCGATTTTAAAGCTTGTATTTCTGAATTGAATCGAATCGATGTTATATTCCGAGTTGTACATGCTGATCGATTGAACAGCACAAACAGCGTCATGGATGTCAGCAGCCGATCCAGGGAATTGATATTTCCAAGTGGAATTGTATCCATCTTGTACGAGGTTGGTACTGTCGATTTTGATAAAACTTGACATCTTTGTTGTATATGATGTTAATCATTTTCTGATTGATTAATTGGAATTACTCTTCCATCGCAATCGGCCTATCAAAGTTGTACCTGATTTGTCCCTTCACAGAGTCAATGAACAACATCTGTCCCTTTTGCTCAGTGGCTTTGTTGTAGTAATAGACAATCGATCGGTCATCAACTCCCTTGATATTGAAATCTTTCACAACCATCTGCAAATCACGTTTCGAATTCGCTCTTAGGATAGCTACGTACTCTGAATTCAAGCGAATCATCTTATCAGTAGCAAAGTAGCTGTGGCTAAGGAATATGGTACTCAATTTAAAATGTCTTCCGCGAGTGAAGTAATGTGAAAAGATATTCTTCTGAAGTAGCTTATCGTTGCTATAGTCATCTATGATGATGAGCTCAGGTTTGTTGGAACTCAGTGGCGTATGGCGTACTTGATCGACTTTAGGTGGCGTATCGGGGTCAGCAAAAGTGATAAAATCCTCCAGCTTATCTCGGAGGTACTCATAGAGCTCTTGGTGTGGATTGCGAGCGATGATCGTTAGATGCGCGAACACGTGAGGAGAATGCTTGAGGATGAACATACAAAGATTATTCTTACCGCTGAATGAGGGACCAAGGACAACCATTCTAAATAACTTTTTGATGTCAAGTGCAGGGATATCGCCCATACCAGCAGACTTGAACTTTTTTGGCAAGGAAGCGCCGAAGTCTGGAATACCGCTCATGATCGTGTCTTTAATCACTCGATCTATATAGCTCGAGACAAAAACAACTATGAGTTCAGGTTTCTCTTATCCCCAACCAATTTTTACATCGCCGATCTATAACCCTGCATTCTATCTAACATTGGATGCCAGTGGATATCTAACCTATGATTATGCACAGATGCTTTACCTCGATAAGAACGATTATCGCTTGACTTACATCACAGGAATTACCCCGGGGACAGCAACACAAGGTATAGCGCTTGTCCCAGGTACTAACAATGATATCAGTGGAATTGGAGCATTATCATGTAGCAGCCTAACCGTGAATGGTTCTACCGTGTCATCTCCACCCGCTTACGTGCTCGGTATCACGCCTGGTCAAGCGGCAAACAACAAAGCGTTGATACTGGGAGCATCGGGGGAAATTGCTACGATAACATCACTGACGGCAACTTCTATTACTGGGACGCTCCAAACTAGAGCTCAAGGCAATATCACGTCGCTTGGAACGCTCTCAGGGCTCACGATCGGTGGCAATCTCGTATTTACAGGTTCTTCCCGAACGGTATCAGGATTGTCATCGATCTCAGCGACTACATTAACTGGAGCACTATCTACAGCCTCTCAAACGAACATTACAGCGATTGGTTCTCTATCGACGCTGACTGTCAGCGGAATAGCCAATACTGGCTCTATCCAGATCGGCGGGACCGATGTTATCACAAGCTCAAGGCATATCCAAAATATCGGCAATATTGCTTGTAGCGGAACGATGAACGCATTCGCGGGGTATCAAGTCAATAGCGTGGCATTCGTTGATGCTAGTCGAAATATATCAGCAACAACCCTTTCAACATCTGGTGATATTACCTGCTCTGGAAATATAAATGGATTTTTAGCATATGCAAATCAAGCTAATATAACAACTGTAGGGAGTCTAACAGAGTTAGGTATTAATTCAACTCCAACCAGCGAGTATTTTTCAATTACTGGTTCAGGGGCTGACTTTTTGGATGGCTCTTACACACGAATGTGCACTTTTTCCGGATCGAACATTTCACCTGTTCAGATTCAAATCGAGGTCAATAATGGTACTAATGCAACATCTACGAATGCTACTTGGATTGGAAATTATACATCTAATGACCTAAGATTTGGTACTAATCAGACAACTCGTATGACTCTAACGAACACTGGACGTCTTGGATTATCAACTGTCACCCCATCAGCTCCTCTCCATGTCTCTAGCTCTGTGAGTTATACATGGAATTCAGCAGGAAATGTTGGACTATCCGTATTTCGTCTGAGAACTGACTCTGGAGCGACAGAATCTGCAACTGGAACACCAACCACATATACAAATGTATGTGGTATATTTAATGGATATATTGGTTGCGAAGCGATGGTTATGCAATCGGATCGTCGTTTAAAGCAGGATATTAACGAGGTGCCTATAGAGCGCGTTGAATGTCTTTACAAGACCTTGAAAGTGAAATCATATAAATGGAAGCAACATCCTGATAAGCCAAAAGAATTGGGTCTGATCGCTCAGGATGTTTTAGATCAAGGATTCTTAGATTTAGTCGCTCGGATTCCTGATAATGATACAGAACTTGAGCAAAGTTCTGATCCATGGTTAGAGCCTAAGGGGGTAAAGCTTCATGTAGATTATTCAAAATTAGCTGCTTATAATGTGAGAATGATCCAAGCATTAATGGAAAGAATAGAATTGCTTGAAACTCGTGCGAGGCTTACTACAAGCGGCATGGCCCGATAACAAATACCGGGAGGGGCTTCGCCCGCTCCATTGGTTTTCAAAAGAAATATCTTTGGTAGTGTATATCATAACCATGGGTTGCGGTCCGAGTAAAGAGCTCAAAACAAATTTGACTACTGATGAACCTAACCAAATCGTGGGATCGACCATGCTCCAAGCTGATAAGATTATTGTTCTTGGTGATAGTGTTTTCCTTCCAACTCAAAATCCCGATGGAGAGTCTGCTATCATCGAGATCAGTATCAATGATAAAAAAATTAGTGTCTATCGCGGATACCAAAATAGACTCATACGGAGTGGCATTAAGTAAGCTTAGATCGCAAACGTTTTTACAGTTTTAGTCTTTTTTTTCGGTTGGTAAGCCCACATACGGCCACCTTCAGTTTGCGTTGAGGCATCCACCTTCTTGATTGTCTTATCGAGATCAGTTGCCCATACAGCAGCCTGGGTCTTCTGAGGTCGGTCATGAATGATAAGATTCTTCATGATAGTTTTGAGTTCAGCGACGTTGTTATCGGCGTTATCGCCATAGCTACCAGCTGAGCTGGAAATAATGCGGGGGTTAAAGAAGAACATGATTATAGTAGTCGAGTTATAATTTCTTTGAATTCTTTATCATCGATGAGACGATTGCTGTACATATCTACTGTGAGCGACTTAAGCTGCTTGATGATGCTCGGATTATCATTCCCCAACTGAATCTCCCCCTTTAGCTTGTCATACTCAGCACGAAGTGTTTCAAGTGGATCTGTAAGCTTATCATGGAAATTGTACTGAAGATGAGTGATTGCGAGGATCTCCTTGAACATTTTTTTATCTTCGATGCTGAGCTTGTCATACGTCGGTTGATCAATATGGTTCTTATATAGGAGACTTCTAATCATCGATTGAAGGCTATCACTAATCTGACATTTCGGCCCACATTTACGCCGATTTGGTTGAACAATGACGAGTGTCTTAGCATCAAGGTCAGGAATACGGATATACTTGCTACCGAGCTGTCGATATACGTAAGCACTTGGTGTAGCTAAGCCCTGGATCTCATTAAGATTGTAGGTTCTTCCACGTCTGACAACACCTTCCAGTGGAGCCACACCAGCACCTCTCAAACCACGACCCTTCAAACCACTACCGCTGTTGGCTACATCGCTATACGCTTTAGACTTCGCCATGAATACTGCTTTAGTAGCCCTCATAGCTGATTTGGATGCCTTTAGTGCCGATCGAGCTGCTTTTGAGGTATTGCCCTTGACTGCCTTCTTAGCTTCGTAATATCGCTTTTGAGCCTCACCATATTCCTGATAAGCCCGTTCAGAGTCATCGTGTAGCTTTTCCAAATCTACTTCCACATAAGGCTCAATATTTTGACGTCTGATATCTTGACCTGTGCTTAGGATAGCTTCGTTCAATATTTTGAGATTATCGTCGAGATTTTTGCGTCTTTGCTGATCGAGTTTCTTACTGTCAACCAATTTTGCTGCTTCTTCATCATTTGAGGGGAATGGATACTCAACATTATTTAGATACTCATTCAAGTCATCAAAACCATCGAGCAACGATACAAATGTATCCATCCATCTGATATTCTTCATCAATCCCTTCCACGCTTCTCCCGATACCTGCTTGTGTTTTCCATTTCTAACATTCAATGGTCTCGTCTCAGATGGCTCACCAAAGTAGTAATCCGGATGAGTTTTGGCGACACCCTTTGTATCAAGGATCGGTTTTAGTCTGAATGGGATTTTAACACCATTAGAATTAAGACCCGCGTAGTAATCGGTTAATATCCTTTTAGCATCGTTATCGGCATTAGATAGATTTTGATCCATATCTTCATCAATTCCTGCCATTGTACCTTGGCGCGCCTCCCCTTCTCCCTCAGTAAAATCTTTCACATCAATTTCTTTATCCTTATAACCAACCATCTCTAAGTCAAGTCCTCTCTCTCTGACCATATCAACAAATGCTTTTAGTGAGAGTCTCCAATTGACCTTCTCAGTTATCGCTGGTTTAATTCGATCACTTTCCTTGCCAAAAACGTTAATAGTACTCCCCTTTATCCATATGTACCCATTAGCATCAAATGGTGTTGATTTGTTCGTTCCTTTGAGAATAGGAACAATCTTCTTCATTAGACCATTGGATTCGAGTAGTTCCTTGTTTTTATCGATGATCGAGTACATCTTCAATTTACTATCGGTCTGATCATTAGTTGTAGATGTCGAATTATCAAAGAGAAAACTGTCATCAAGACGTTGTTTGCTTTGTTTATAGTCAGTCGGTACCTTTACTAAGTTTCTTTTAATACCTCTCAAACGCTCCCATACCTGATACGGTGCATTTTTATCCTCTTTACCCATCTCATTTCGCTCACGTTTCTCATTTTGATAAGCTATGAATCTAACATCGCTTGTGATGACAATTCCAATATGATCGTAAGTCTCTTCCCAATTAATGCTTGGAACCAAGACAATCTTGTTCAGTCTAATACTGTATGTTTTAGCCTCGTTTCCAATATAATATTTCGTTAGCTGACGTCCATTTGAGGAAAGAGGATGAATACGCATTTGAGCAAGAATCGGATAAAGCTCAAAGATTTCTGCAACCGCTTTCTTAAATTCGGTTTGAGATATTTGTTCCTCATCGCTAAATAGAGTATCAGGTGATGGTTTTGGCGCATCAACTGAAGGGAGACTAATTCCTTCTATTGAAACATCAGATAGTGGTCTCTGTACTGGAGGTATATTAACACCGTCCAGTTTAACATCGGAAAGTAATCTAACGTTAGGTTCTGTATTGGTTCCAGTTGTTGATACCTCAGGGTTTATGTTGGAGTTTTCATTATTCAGATTTTTTTTTACGTCTGATTGAGCAATCACCTGATCAATAATATCATTCAGGGTTTGCTTAACTTCTGTTGGAACAGGCTGATCGGGTCCAACACTCATATCAGTCTGAGTAGATTCAGTTGATTTCTTCGGTACAGTCGTGATACCATTGGTGATATCAGTTGCCCACGATGCACCTTCATACATATCACGCTTCGCATTTGCTTGTCGAACACGACGTTGCGTTTTTTCAAGAAGCTCCTGTCGTTTTTGCTCTCTCTGAGCGAGGGATGTGAAATTTGGGAACATCGTATCTATATGTGATGAATCATAAAAAAATGATTAGATAATTACCAGTAGCTTGGCATGACCGAGTCATGTCTAAAACGTGAATAGAAATGGCAAATATGATTTCTCTCATTGAGAAGACTTCGATAGCGGTCCTTGATACAAAGGAATGGAACTCCAAATATTGCTTCTAACTCATCTCGATACTTTCGATTTACTACTGTTTTTCGAAAATTGGCTACTGCATCAAGATTCATTAGTTCGTTCTTGATTCGGCTTACTTCCTGGATGATCCACAACTTTCGCCGTAGCTTAGCAAGCTCACGGTCCTTTTCTAAACAGCTGGAACACATTATGAAGGGATTACTATATATCAAGTCATATATTTCCAAAACTCACAAAAAATACTTTAAATTATATACATGAGTCAAAAGCTTACAGAGGATGTCTCTATCAAATTTATTTACAAGCTGATTATGACTCATTTTTTTGACGCGGGCTTTGTTGCCTCCCAATACTCCTTTTCAAGAGTCGATCTCCTACTCTTATTAACTAATCTAAGATTATCTTGCGGCTCCCAGGAATCAGGTTCATTACCAACCCACTGAACCAAGTACCTGTATTTTCCAGTTCGCAACTTATTGTGGTCTAAGATCTTCTCTGCTTCAAGGATATCGCCTCGGTTGATGGTTGCTTCAGTCGTCGCCGATTGCACCATCTTGAGATCATTGGGGGCCTTATAGAGTGTGTGCCCATTTTTTGACTTGATTTGGACGCGATAACCATCCATACCTACAATCGAGTACACAGCTTTACTCCACCTAGCAGCTTCCTTATCAAACGTCCTCTTCTTTAGTCGGTAAAGGACATTGGTTCCAATCTCGAGCTCATTATCAATTTTATCAGCTTCTGCTTGGTTATGGTTCAACTCAGTCTCAATGACCCTGCCTTTGGCTTCATTTGGTATCATTCCAATTGATCGATGAGAAGTGGTGTTGTAGTTAGTAATAACGTCGCTGATGAGCTTTTGCGTAATCCTCTTGGGAGACATTTTGGTTAGTCTCTGCTTCAGCGTTCTATTGAAGCGCTCGATTTTCCCCATAGTACCGTGATCACCAGGCTCATTGTTGAAATGTTCGATCTTCTTTGCTTTAAATAGTTGCTGAGCTTTTGAGTTCATGAACTCAGACCCATTGTCGCTTGTGATAATATCTACCTTGTAAGATCGGATGAAAGCTTTTAGTGCTATCAATACTGTAGCAGCTGTCTTATTCGATAAAAGTTTTGCGTACCCGATGCGGGAGTTAATGTTGATACCAGTCAGAATCGGTTGTTTTCCCCAGAACGCAAGGTCGATTTGCCAAGAATTCGGGTTATGTGAGGCGATTTTGAACCCATCGAATCTCTGCTTTTGCTCTTGGAATCTCTGAATTTCTGACTGTGTAGCATACCAATCCTTCACCAGTTTTAGAGTTATCTTGGGATCTAACTCACGAGCCTTCTCATGTAGAGCCTGAGCACCGATATAGCCGGTTTTAGGGTCATAGTAAAGTTTCGTAAGTATCTCATCCATGGTATATGTTAGATGGACATAAAAATGTGATAGCTTGGATAGCGATTAAATATCAAGAGCTACGGTAGTAATACCATCCTCAAGCACACGCCGCTTGTCGTAGAAATATGATAGCGCTGTCTTTGTCTGACTGTATGTGATGATAGATTTAGTCTCTTTCGACAATCTAAACCCCTTGTTAGTGCCTTGAAGTGTGATACGATCTCGCACAACAGACTCGAACCCCTTAGGGCTAAGAACATCACTATTGCGACCACGACCCTGCTGCACACCCTTGGCGGAAACCTTGACCTTGTACGATTCGTCTGGTAGATAGCAGATGTAGTTCTTGGAGGATAATGAGACCATAGCATCACCTGACCATTCATCCTTAAAGAGACCAGGGGTTCGACGATCAAACTTAGCCACATCCGTGCTATAATCACGTGGGAACCAATCATACTTGTTCTGTTTGAAGTGCTCACGTAGACTAGGTTTGATACAGTCTTGGAACGGGTTATCACAACTGAACGCGATGTAGGCGGAGTCCGTATCCATCTCCTGATATTGGAAGTCTGAACGATCGAAGTAAAAGTCGATGCAATCATAGTAGAACTGGAGCATGCGTAGCTTAGCGAGCTGGTAGATAGCAATCGACAAATGGATCGGGTTCTTGTTCTTAAGCCTGCGCTTCATCATAGTAAGCTCGCAAGCATCGTTGAGTTCCTCTAATCCATGAAAGGTGAAGTGTTCAATCTTTGAAGCAATTGCCTTCTTATCTGACTCATACTTAATTTCCTTGTGCTTGCTCATGTCCATTCCAGATCGACCGAAAGCACTGTTGCCTACTAGCTTCATCATCTCAGCAATCATAGTCTTGGACTTGTCAGCATCACCCTCTCGTCGAGCGCTAGACACCGCTTCCATGAATGGAGCAAATGCCTTGTGTGAGCTAGCTTTGATGAAGCTGTATGTCTGGGTGATTTCCATACCATGAGATAGGTACCACTTGAGCAAAGGTGTGTAGATTAGGATCTTCTCACCAAAGTAGCTACCAATCAATTTACGAGCTGGCTTCGATCTGCTTTTCTCTCGTGTTTGGTTGTAGTCATACATATGCTTACCAATGATACTCTCATCCGTACAGTCAATCAGTGTATTTTTGAAGATGGGTGTCATCTCACCAAAATACTGCTTCAAGTGTTCTGGTGTCTGAATATCACACTCGAGAAAGCCGAAAATCTTATCGTTCTTGATGTCCTCAACAATGTCTGGATAAGCTTCGATAGTTGTAAGTCTTCCGCATGGCATGTCATTACCGAGCGCCCAGAGATATAGAGCATTAGCATCGTACCCGATTACCTTCTTACACAGCTTCCCACCACGAATCTTCGTCTCATTGCGCTTAGCGTAGCGGTTGAAGATAATGGATGGACCACCAGCAATGTTAGCTTTCATCTTACCGTAGATGTCCTTCTCCTCCTTGTCAATGGAATAGACCAGTCGCTCTGAGTTGAACTCAAGCAGCTTCTTGTAGCGGAAACCCTTGAGAGACATATCCTTACGAGCGGTGTTGCACGAAATACAACTAATCAAGATGTTGCCGTCGATGTGCCCAAGCTTGTTATTGATTCGATCAGCTGAGACAGTTTCAGTGCTTAAAGGACCGTAGCAAAGACCACAGAGATACTTCTGTTGATTTAACAGTATATCTAGGTGTCCTAACGTCATACCAAACTCGCGCTTAGCCTCAAGATCCTGAGTCTTGTAGCCACTCATGCGCTTGCTAGGGAACCGAAACGCTTGAGGAGACGTCTTACTAGGATATTGGAGATTGTCGAAGCATGTTTGATACATGACTTTCTCCGAGAGACCGGGCAGGGATACACCATCAGCAAACATGTCCAGCTCAAAACGTTTGAACAACTCACGCTGAGCCTTGATAGCCTTGATGAAAGGTACCACATCCAAGTTGTTGTACCAGATCAGCAGGTCCTTGATCGATTTCATTCCATAGTGCCCCCAGACGAATTGCACGCGCTTGTAGTCATCATCGCTGATGCTAGTTCCACGGAGATCGCTATCGAAAGCTGACTTTGGAGGAATCGTAGTCTGATTAAGAACGTTGAACGAGGTAATGAACTCGTACGGGAAAATGCCCTTGCCCAAGCCGCAGACACATTGAATCTTGTTATCGCATTTGCAGTCGCCCAGATATGTACTGAGATACTTTGCATAGCTCGTACCAGCTGGTACATAGTTGCTAATATCGAGCATTTTCATGTTCGAGGTCGCAATGCACATGTAGCTAGGATTTTTGATTACCGATTTGATGTTGTCTGTTCCAATAACGGCGAAGAGATCGTTCTTAATCAGATTTACATCGTAGCGTCCGCTGTTGAACCCAAGCACTGGAACTTGATCAAGGTGCTGCTTAATCCTACCATAGTCAGACCTCTGCTTACCGAACCCGAGGGTGCTATGGAAGTCGAAGAAGCTGGCATATTTCCCTTCCTTAATCCAACCATCCACATCGATCATCTTATAGGTCTTATCGAGTTTAGCACCTGGAATCTCCATACCAGTCAGGCCGTGAGCATCGATAATTTTCCGCAGGAGGATCTCGTACTTGCGCACGTTGTACTGCTGGATCTTGATCGATACCTGGTGAATATATTCGAACATGTCCGTTAGTAGCATCTTCGGTTCATCGCTGACAAAGCAACGCACCTCCTCGGTTAAGCTATCAGATACAGATACTGATACGGGAATATGCTCATTGGTGAAGACAGTATTCTCACCATGCTGTACCATAACTAGCTTTAGAATGGCCTCAAAGTCATACACGAGATAATGATCTAGGTACTGATCAATACCCTTGATGGAGTACTTGGTTAGCATTGATCGAATAGTGTTCGGGGCTGGTCTATAGATAGTTGGTTCAGCTGGAAAGCTCTCGATGTTGACAAGCTCACACTGATTTTTGGCATGGTCGCGTAGCTTATTAGAGCTAATGAAAATCATTTCACACTTCGAGCATTGGTACTTGGACTGAAGCATATCAACGTTCTTGATGTACAAAGCATGGTTCTCATGGGATAGAATATCCATAGCCACTCCTTCTCTCTCCGTACGACGGATACACTCAACATTACCGGTCTTTACATCCATTGAGTAGACGTTAATACCGAAATGAAAGCATTCCTCAAGCTCGTCGAGCTGTAGGAGGTCAATCGGCTTAAAACTACGGAAGAGACTAAGCGTATAGCTGATACCCTTGTAGGAGCAGTAGCGCTTAAATACTTCCTTCACTTGGGCCTGGATCCGACGAGGATCTTTCTTAGCATGCTGATGTAAGTACCATGCGATACAGTGGAACACGCACTTGTTGTTGGTCTTAGGGAAGTTGATTACGTGCTTGTTATCGCGGATAATCTGTGGGATAACAGCTTCGCTATCGCCAAGTGCATGCTCGCGAAAGTAAATGTAAATTTTGAACCCAGTAATTGACTTCAGCTTATACCCCGATTTGGGGTAGTTCAGCGTGTTAGCCAACTCCATCGACCTGATCTCTGAGATAATTTTCTTACGAATGTCAGATCGACTGTTGATAGCAACAGGGGTCTTAAACACGTAAGTGTTAGCCAGATTCGGGTGCCAGTACTGGGTAAAACTACCATCCGTTAGGCTCACGAGATCGTACCCAAGAGCAATGTTTACCTTGAAAGCGTTAGTTTGGCTAGCAAGCACGTTTTCGAGCTTGTCATAGAACTCAGTAGGCTGGATACCTTCATACAGGTGGGACTCCATGTGTTTTCCGTTGTAGAAACGATACTTGGGGTCAGACTTGTAAGTTGGGGACATATGCTTCTTCAGAGTCTCGACAGAGATCTTGTATTGCTTAGCTAGCAGCTTCTGATTGGTCGGACGGGAAACGTTACTAACATAAACCATCTTACCAGTTCTACCACGCACCTTAACGCGGTAGGTACTGCCCCACCGAACAGCATCAATATTCAATCTCTTTAGACCTTCGAGCTCGTATGCAAACATGTTGCCTATATATTCTTGGCGATATTATTCCCGTGGAAATGACTTTATAATTATTGGATCTTGTATCAGGATCGACTTTATATCTTAGCCTCATACAAAAAATTTCGAAATTATTTAATTCAAATACTTGGCGTAGGGTCTGTTGCGCGTTTGCAACCAGCGATAATATTTTGGATCGTGAGCCTTGACCCAATTGAAAGTCTTATCACTGTACTTATCTTTGCCTCCAATAACAGTTCTAGGGAGTAAATTACGAGCTAAATCCAGCCTAGAGGCTTCAGATATGATATCACACTTAAATAGGAAGTGAATGTAGGAGTCATCCACTCCTAATAGCGACTCTGGCTTTCGATTTCTGTACTTACCAAATGCTAACTTCGTCTCACTAAAAGAAGTCAGACCACGGTCTCGACACTCCTTACAGTATTTGTAGCTACCTCGGTACCGACATTGGCAGCCGAGGCACACCTTATAGTGCCCACCAAAGAGCTTAACACACTCTGAACCAACGAAGTGATGGTTGTCATCCTTGTCGATAATTAGGAAGTGTCGCTTGATCGGGGTGTTGCAATAACACCGTGGGTTGACATTAGGTCGATAGCCAGGGCACGGATAAACTTGCGTTTTACCTATAGGTATCCATTCATCCTCTACTGCATGCCAGAACCACCCAGACGAATGATACTGGCTAAGGTCGCCGAGGGCATCCTTCAAAATCGTAAGCGTGGTATCGTCAGTCATTGTCTATATACGGATTGACTTTTTATGTGAGAATTTTGTTTTAATTAATTAACTAAGTTCGGTTTCAGCGTTAAGTTCGGTTTCACTGGCACTAAGTTCGCATTTGGGCTTCCGCTTGCGTGTACGAATTTGGTCCCTATTCTTATCGTCATACCCCTTCTGATAGGATAGACGAGCTTCGCGCGTGCGCTGGTAGTAGCGCTTCTGCGCTTCCTTGATACGCTCTTTGTTAGCGAGATATTGATCGGGTGAGTACGCCATCTTTATATACTATTAACTTTATATTTGTCAGGATGAAAAAAAAATCATGATAAATGCAATTTATTAGTTATTTTTTATTGCAGCATGCCAAAAGGAGAATCAGCTGAAATAACTCAACGTGGGAATAGATCGAGTGACCTGCCTAGCCACAGCACGCGCCATGTCCAT
>KE408178.1:0-15874 GCA_000439335.1 Phytophthora x alni | reverse complement strand
GAACCTTCAAGATGACAAGGTTTGGCCTGTCATCTTGCTTCTTACAGTGAGAATGACTCTCACTGGGGGCAGCAGTCTTCAATACGGCGTGTCCGATATCGACACGCTCGACTGAATCACCAGCAGGGCGCCCCGCGCCTGCTGGTCGTTCTAGGTTTTTTTATTGCCCGTGGCGATTCCCGGTATCGTCACGCCGGCCCTTGGCCGCCTGCACAGGCGCTGTGCATTCACGGGCGTAGTGGCCGTTGTTTTCGCGCCGGAAACAACGGACGTTCGTTGGTCCACGACGCTGCTTGGATCCAGCAGCTGTCGCACTCGAAAGGTCCATTGGTTCGGGACCTCCCGACGGCTTTACCATCGGTCGCGGCATCAGCCGCGGGGCGTTCACATGGACCTTAGCCTGTCGCAGGCTAAACTTCTTGTATCGCAAGTGTAATTACAGACTCGAGAGTACTTGGGTACTCTCGGAAAAGATAGGTCTTCACAGGCCCATCTTTCAGGCCCTTCATGAACGTGACGACCTTTGTCGCCTCGTCTATCGGGTTGGTCACGATGTTCGAGACCAAGTACCGCGCCCTTTGAGCGTAAGCATGCACACCATGATTGCCGTTGCAGGTCGAGGAACTGAGCCCTCGATCTGAACTCGTTCTGCGGGGGCTCAAACGCTTGTCTGAGCCTCCCCTCGAACACCTCGTACGTGCTAAAGCACGTAGGGTCAGTGAGTCGGCGTCCGTACGCCCAACTCCTTGCTCGACCGCCAAGGCATGACATGGTGAACGCAACCTTCGACAACGGGTCGACGATACGTTGAGCCGTGATGGCAGTGTCGACTTCGACAAGCCAACGGAGGAGAGGCTCGCCCTCTCTTCCGACGTAGCTGTTTACGTGGAGTATCAACGACTCCACGCGCGGTGTGGACGGAGTCGACATCGTAGCGCGAGCAGCAGCCTCGCGCTGTTTCTTCATGATGAAGCCTGGAGCAACACCGTGTTGCTCTGCCGGTGACAGCGTGCGTAGCATCGTCGCTACCGCTGATTCTCCAAGGTGCAACGCATGTACGCGAAGATTGTCTCCACCTGGCGGACCAAGAGTGGGAGGCGCTCCAACGACTGTCAACCGTGTTCGGGCTACCAGTGGACATACTCGTGTCCGCAGGAAGGTCCTCAGCCCCCGTGTCGTATTAGATACGATACGTAATTAGTCAGCCGTTGGACAGACTACAAAGTGCTACCAGGTGTAATGGGTTTACTTAGCCCAATACTTTAGCTTACACGTGTGCGCACGTGTATGAGGAAGCGTAAGGTGTATTTAACTTAGATTAAGTATACTTGTGTCCACAAGAATAATTAATTATAATAAAGGTACAAATAGTAGCTTTTGCGGTAAAATGAGAACTGAATTGAATGTTAACTGTGGCTTTCCTCCTAAAACTGGTATCTATAAAGAGAGGTTCTGTCAACGAGTGGTTGGCAGGAACCCTGACCTAATGCATGAATACCAGCGTTTTAGAAGTTAAGTAGTCTGCGGCTTTGTTGAGATCTCGCTTCACATGTACCAGCCAAACTGACTTGAACTTCTCCTTCAATACCTGGCATTCAGCTAAACGTCGTTGTAGATTAGACTAGTTGCTGTAATGACTGTAGTAGCAAGTAGGATGCGCTTGTTCATAGATCATTTGCTTGAGTAGCTGTCAATACGCGAGCAGCAGGCAGACACCACGAGCGTAGGCAGCGACGCGGGCACGCAGCAGGCGGACACAGACGGCGACACTGGGCACGCAGTCTTCAGCGCTCAGCACAGCGAAGCTGTTGTTCTTGCGATGACTTAGGGTCGATCTTAAATTCCCACGCCCAGCTCCCAGGATGCCATAACGCGATCTGATTGGCGCAGCCAATTGGTGGAGCACAGTCCTGATCTCCCGAGACCTTCCCGCTCCCAAGTTTCTTTTGCGCCGGCGGGAGTGGGACCATTAGTGTGAGCCGCACCTCAAAGCTCAAAGGCATCAAGCCCCAGCAGCGGAGGGGCCTGACCGCGTGGAAGGCGCAATGGAGACCTACAAGACGTGGGGCTTTGCGCACCGAGGGTAGGTTTAGCGGAGCTACACATTCGGCTAACTTCACGTTAGCACTAACGGATACATTCAGGCGGGCCACATTGCAGTGTGGTCACCATTCATATTAGGAAGCAGTCCAATAAATCAGAAAGCAGGGTATTTCTACTAATAAGAGTAGGCGAGAGCTGAGTCGTTTAACATGTAGATGAAAGATAATACCTGAGAGCCGTGTCCAAAAACCCGGAGCAAATCATGAAGCTGTGGGAAAAGGGCACATATGCGGATTCGGCTTAAACCAGGTAGTGTTCCGAGCGAACCACCCAAGGGTGATCCATATTGCAAATCGGGACACGGTCCAGAATCAGTGCCGCTTGCACTCGCCGCCCGAGTAATTGCAGTATTAACTCGAGCACAAACTCGAAGTGCTCCGGATGAAATTCCGCCCATGGGCCCGAGCTCCAGGCGGAGACGCATGGAGCACACCAAGAACATGATGAGTGCCTCTCGGAAAGTCGAGATTTTCTTCGGGGAGAGTTCAACAGGTTCTCTGCCAGGCGTTGCCTTTATTCAAGTACTCACACGTCACAGACGAGATTAAGTGTACATATTGGTGGTCACCTGAAAAACACTTGGCTCAACTATGATTTTTACGACAATGTCCCGCGTTTGTGCAAAAAAGGCCTCAGCGCTCAAACAGGGTTCTATGGAATGACTTCGGAGAGCTGGCGCTTGTACAAAATAAGTCGCTCACGGTTGTGAATGGGCTCAAAATGCAGGGGAGGTCCCGTCCTTCTAACCATGTACGCTAGGCTTTGTAGTAAGCAGTACCGTATTATGGATGCTATACAGTACTCTAGCTAAGTACCCATTTTCCTTAGTGGCTTTGGCGAGATTGATGCATTGGGGTGCTTGAGAGAACGAGTGCTTGAGGGGATGAGTTTATAAGTGAATGAGATTAACCCGTGCTAACTTGTCTGTTGCTACTCCCCGCAGGCCTTTACGCTCTGGGACGCGTGCCAGGCGTACCCAACTTGCCCAGCCCGCTTATCTTCTCTGTGTTCCCAGCTGCCGAGTGCGCCCAGCCATCATCTCCTCAGCGTGCGCGACAGCGTGATTCTGCTTCCAACATACCTAAATTTGTATGCAGGGCACTGACCATCAATACGTTCCGACCATCAATACGTTCCGACCATCAACATGTCCCTCGCGGATACGGTCCAGCATTACAGACGCCACTCTCGAGTAAAGCACTGTTTGTATTTTCCACGAAATTCAAGCTTCTCCATCCGAATAGCGGTAGTACGGTTGCGTCAGGTGACAAACATGGTTTTACTTGAACTGGTTGAGTCTGCTGCTATAGCTGCTGATACGAAGAAACCTGGTCAGCTTCTGAAGTATCTGGCTCCGGAACGAAGTACGACATGATCAGTGCACCGTCCACAAGTCAGTGTGAATCGAAGCTAAGTATTTGGCTACTGCATCTCCGTGCTCTCTGCGAAATTTTGCAAACGCTTCAGCAAAATCGTCCTGTTTCTCTGTCTCTTGGATGTCCCAGACATAGTTCTGAAAGGCTTGATCACCAAAGCCAGAAGACATCTTCATGCTACACAGCAAATGAACCGTACAAAATCGCAAGTGAACTCGAATGTCCGTGCTCATTTGAAAGACATCCACAACCCCGATGATTTTACCTCAGTCACAAAATACAGCAAGGTTGTGGAGATCGATTCTGGCCACGTATGCCTGCTGATGAACGACTCGATGTTGGCTTCATTTCCAGGTTGACCAATGCCGTCCCCATTTTAACGTTCTTGCCATTACCATCCCGGCCAACTAAGAACAGAATCACTCCATTGTACTGCGAATGATTACAGTGAGCACCGTCGCGACCTTGAACCGGCAGATAAGCTGCTTGACCAGGAATGTAGACTCCAAAAGCCAGGAAACCACGTAGAGAACGCTGGTGCTGATCAACTTCCAACTGAATTGCTGTACCGGGGTAGGTATCACGCCGCTCAGCCAATGGAGCGTTCCTCTATAGCTGACCTTGTTTGACCACCTCGTCTTTTGCTAGATACAGACTTGATCGACCATTTTGCAGATTTGCGTGGTCGCGAGCCTCTACCATCACAATCAGCACTTTTCGCTTGACACGTGGATTGGCTTGTACAGAGGTACGAAAAGTCGGGAGCAGCTTGATTTGACGCCTTGTTGGTATGGTAACAGTGGCACAAAAGTCATGATGCTCATCGATAAGAGTCACGATGTGCGTGTGCTTGGTTCCGTCACCCAATTCACGGCGCGTGATTCGTAGAGCTACATTTTTCTTTATCACAGACATACTTCTTGGAGATGTCACTACTGTACGGCACCTTACAGCGTTTGTTTGCATTGAAGCAGTAGTCCTGGATGAAGTAGCTAGCGAGTTGATCAGTCTGGGAACGCTGGCCCAACGTCAGCTCTGTCGTGCCGTGGATACTGACCATGTCAATGAGAGCGCGGGTTACAGATTCCATGATGAGAAGTACTACGTAGTAGATGGAACGGTTGGCTTGACAATGTTGATTCGGGTGAGCTCATAGAACGACGATATGTGGAATACGGAAGTCAGGAAGATGAAAAAACAAATGAAGAAGAAAATCTATTTTGAGGTCGCACCAGCCCATCTTGTCGAATGAGGAAGAGGATGCATCTACATAGCCTTGTGTGGGCTGGTTCGTTGTATGCCCTGGACCAGAACTCCAGGAACGCAAGGTGCTAATAGCACATAATGTTTTTGCAGTATATAGGCATTCTGACGAATAATTGTTCAAGCGCTGGATATGGTGCTAAACGGGTTTGATTGCTGCGATCAGACGCCGCCTCGAGTTGGCCACGTCATCAGTGCTGCCTCTCATGGCTGTAGCCCTTGGCGGCAGTCGACTCCATCTTGATCGGGACTTTCCTTTCTCCTTTGCGCTTCAGTGGTCCACACCAAAATTATTGGTGCTGGTTTTGGGACTGGTCCTGGTTTCAGGTAATCAGCCGGTGACTGGTACTGGTTTTGGGGAAAGCCCTATTATATATGAAGCAAAGAGTTCCCGGCAAAGGGAGAACTGCATGCAACCATTCACCTCGCACATATAGTGAGGAATTAAGCAATTTAAGTAGATTCGACCCAATTTGTCGCGGCGTCAGTAGACTGTTGTCGCCCATTATAAGAAGGCTAGCGACAGACCTACTTATATCCAATGCGCCTCGCCCACCGAGACACATAAGGTTGGACGCAGTTGAGGCAAGACGTGAGAAGCAATAAGCAGAAGAGAGTCAAATGTATGCGTGCACTATTAGCGTCCAGGTCACCAACACAATAAAAATGGCACCTCAACGCGTGAGCTTCCCCTACTGCGGACGGGACCTTGCTGCTTCAAGTGTGCGTGCTCACCTGGGACAGCGCGTATGCCCCGAGAGGATGGACCCTTTAATCAAGGCGCGACGAATCGCGCCTGCACGTCAAAACAAGTTGACCAACGACCGGAGTACGCCCAAGCAAGGTGTGCCGCCATCCAGCATCTCGGGATGCATCTCTTGGGACGCGCTGGCGTTACTGGGGACCGAGTCATTGCAGCGCACGCCGGCGTTCAACCACCAACTTCCCAAGAGCATGACCACACCGAATGGCACACCCTGGATGATGAGACTCCTGCACCGCTTTTAGCGACAGACGCTGGGGTAACCGACTTAACCGATGGTGACGAAGAAGTTGAAGACTCCCCCAGCATATGTGCTTTTTGCCAATACGTACCTGTCAACCCGGTATGCCCCCTGACCTGCAACCATGCAGTGTGCTTCGAGTGCCTGTCCGGGTACGTGGTCCATCGCATTTCAGACGGAGAAGAGCCTCGCTGTCCGACATGCCGCATCAACATCGAGATGTAGTCATTCCGCAGTTTTTTTTTCTTTTCATCTCAATACTTATATTGATAAATTCATTTCATGCAGAATTTAATCGAAACGATCTAATATAAAATTAGCTTATAATAAAGCATCCAAATTCGCTTTGGATAATCGTGCTAGTCTGCAATATTGTTAAATCGTTTCGATTTTGTAAATTGCAACATCGTCCGATTGTGCAGTTCGTGTTATAGCGATCTGCTCGATCCGGTGGCCGTATTTGCAAGCCGATAGAGTTTTAATACTGTACGCTTCTTTAACTGTAAAATCCTCATAATTTCATGTGCACCAATACAAGTTGTATGATTGCCTCGTCCTGTGAAGTCAGTCAAATCTGTAATCCAAATGAATGCTACTGTGTAAGCGCAACCGAGGGTGTCGCGGCAGATCCTGGCCGGGATGCTCGACGCTTATTCTTGGGCTAGGGCCCGGGCTTCTTTCATCTCTTGCCTCGGTCCTCCTGCGCAACAACAACCTCTGGAATGCGAAGCGATATGTCGATCTTGATTGTTGCAGAGCGCATGATCGGCACAAACTGGTAATAGTACGTTTCGTGGGCGGTACGATCAGAGAATTGTTTCCAATCGAACAGCTCTGTCACGTGCATACCGTGATGGATGGTTGCTATAACTGAGTGTACTTACAGGAACTGTTCATCCTGCCACTTCTGGCAGGTGCAGTTCTTCTCAACCAAGTTTACCGTTCGCCAGAGGTGCGCATGATCCGGTCTCTTGCTAATGTCGGTGAATCGGACTATGCACGTTCCTTCGAGACAGGGAGGTTCGAAGTTTGAAAAACTTTGTCTTGTGCCCTTTTGGACGTAGTACCGTGCTCAAGTCATGTCACGGTCACTGTCACGGTCACTGTCATTCTCTCGTTGTGACGGTCAGGTTAGATAGGGCACCTTTTTCGACCAATCAAAAGACATACACGCTACTATGTGGTCCACCCGAGGTGTGATGAACTGGCGATCGCGTTTCCCAATGAGGTGAGCTGTACGCGGCACCAGAGGCGCTGACTGGCGGTTTTGGGTGGGTGTCCTACACGGAGATCTGCGAGGCCATGTATGAGCTGCTACGGCGGTGGATGCCCTACGCGAAGATCTACGAGGCAATGTATGAGCTGCTACACTCAAGGTATTGTATCTCTGTGTAGGAATGCGTCCTTCTCCATGCAGCGTAGCAGATCACAGCTGGTGAAGGCCCGCTATAAATCTTGGAGGCAACCCAACGAGTCCGTGAGCGACTTCTACTACTTGGGCAACACACTCATGAAAGGTGCATCCAGCAAGCTTTAGTGCGGGTATCGCTGGTGGGTGGCGCTGTGCAACTCAAGGGCGATCGAGGCCTGAGCGGCATGCGGCCTACTGGTCGTGCATCACAGCCGCTGGTGCTGTCTCGGATCATGCCAGGAATCTTGTCTGTCAACCATCGCCTTGGTCGTACGCTTCTCTTTGTAGGGATGTGAAGTGAAGACTCCAAATGTTGGTAGAACGACGGCTCGCGACAGGCAAATAGAGCCCCTTACACAACAAGGATTGGTTAGTACAGAAATACGGAATCTGTTTCCGAACAGTTCTAATAGAAGTGTTCCGAATATATTTATGAACTTATCGGTTCGAAGGTGTACGTGTTTCTTTGGCTAGATGTACATCATATTGTCCAGGATGCATCAGAAAAACTCGTGGTCTGAAAACGTAGTGCCAGCAGCACTGAAGTTTGCGGCACAGTATGACAAATATGGGTATTTCACTAGTGTGGTTACAATGCAACAACTGAGATGTATGTGTAGACCCGAGACTTCTCCCCGAAATTGTCTCCGTTTCGTCCGATGGTTTTCCGACTGAACGAGCATTTATCTTCCACGCTCAGAGGGCATCATCAGCGCTGTCATTGAAGCTCTGGTTTTCCGTTTCTGTGTCGCTGTTCTCTAAAATTTATTTCAGAGCTAAGGAGAGATCCGCGTGGACGTCCTATTCCTCAAAAACATTATGACCTGGTAATTTATGGGTAATAGGTGATATTAGTGTATAGAGGTTTCGTGGAAAAAACATGTAAGTACTCTACAGTTACTTTCATAAATCATAATATCCTGTGGATATGATAAATTACTGGGGTGTTGCTTGTAACGTCCACCTCGTCTAGGTACAAGTTTTGGAGGTTGCGCGAAGGAATCATCCGCTGTACCTCCATCTGGAGCACTTTTGAAATAATGGTAAGCTTACGTACGAGTTGCCTACACATGTAGTCATATCAACCGTATAGGCTAATTTATATATTGGTTAGTTTTACTAAGATAGAAAGTTCTGATAAGGTTTGCTGCTTCTTCGTTGACGTGGTGCGTCCCTCCACCAAAGTGCATTTAAAACTATTAATACATGTACTTAGGTACCTGCCTTTTAAATACAGGTGACTGGCACGATGCAGATGGTGCGGCTGCGAAGCAGGCGCACCAGATGCTTCTCTTGGTCAATGGTATGTGAACACGAAGAAATGCAAACCACTGGCGATGGTAGAGAAAACAAAGTAATATCATGGCCAGCAAACAATACAGTTTATAGTGACTTCTGAGTTTCAGAGCTTCTTCGTGCGAAGAGCGACTTTGTCAGCAGCTATCAAAATCTCCATCTCCAGATCCTCCTCAGTGTTTTGGAAATCGGGCATGTTGTGAGTCAGGTGGCTATGCGCTTCATCCTCCCCGAAATCAACTCCGCTATCTGCTAAGCTGACCGGTACCGTGATACATATCAAGAACCGTTGAGCAGGAAACATGTTCCTATTGACATCGCCATCGTAGCGACTATAATCACTTTCTTTGTTTCGGGGACCCCGCCTCATAATGTTTGACGGTTGCAGTGGTGCTTGTTAAACGCACGTTTGGTTGGACCTTCAGATCGACACCCCACGCGTAGCGGTGACAGTCGACCGGATCGACGCGTGGTTTATCTGTGGGCAGTGAGACAGAGAGAAGGGAGCTGCTCACGCTTCGAGGGAAGAAGTGTGAGGACGCAGAGATGCTTTCACTCGTATCCATCCTGTAGCGAGAGATTTGTAGGTTCAACCAGTAGTTGACGCAGAACAGAACAGAATGCAAATATGCGGTGAGTTTGGGCAAGCGAGCTGCCTGTGCGAGGGACCACTGTTGGCTCCTCGAATCCATTGACGACTTCAGTCGACGTAAGTAGCAACCGGATGTGGATCTTTTCGGATTGAAAAACAGTTTGATGGTTCCAACTAAATCCGTAAATCACCGTGTCATCTTGTGTGGCAAGCACAAGAGACCAAGCCAGGAAGGGTCGTAGTGGCCAACGGGTCGAAGCAGGAAGTTGTTGGCGTGAAGTTGCGATGTATTGAGGAGCCTCCATGTAACTTTAGATAGTTCCACACGAAAATCTGGCATGAAAATATCTACGAAAACACGCTGCCTAGAAGTGATAGAATAAACTGGACGACGACTACATGGTTCAAATGGAGAGGGGCTTACATCAGACAACCACCGTTTCGGTCGTTGTGTGTGCCTTCCATAACCCTACCTAAACGTTTTTATCCCTAGGGATAGGGGGGATTAAACCCCTCATTAAACGCCATGATTAAAAACGAATTGTTTAATGTGATTAAAAAATGGTCAGATCAAACAATTCATTAAACTCTTTTATCCTGTTTTTAATGACGCCCTCAACTTGCAACTGGATTAAAGAATATCTTGCAGTTTCTATATATAAACTGACCCCCTCAAGTAGCGATGTGAGTTCAATTGAAGTTGCGGGATCCTGTGGGGCTGCAAGGNCGAAAATCACGCGATAAGGCACCCGCTTTCCGTTCGGGGCCTCTCACTTTGTATTCTGCCTTCTTCAGCAGAAAGCTCGGGAGTGTGGACTGCGAGCGAGAATGTAAGGCGACGCCTTGTAATCATGTCAGTGGTTTTGTTTCTGATTGATCCTGACGTGTACTATGTAGCCTCAGCTACGGCATGCCGCTCCTGGAGCTGAATTTGGTACGTCGAATCATCCTGCTCTGTTATGCGCCTTGGCGGGTGTTGACGACATCAATGGGTGCATTGTTTCAGTGTTCTGTGGGCAACAAGCGAGCGAGACCCGACCGCACTTCTACCAACGCTGTCCACGAAAATGTCAATACGACTCGAGACGTAAAGAGACGTACGGCTCTACCTACCTCGCCTATAACGAGAACGCTTTCGACCGTGACCGTGTGCGGGCGGTCACGCGTGGACATTGGGTTGTATGTCCCTCCCATACCGCCTATTGGTTGCTCCACTCCGGCTGCAGTCGTGGCTTCTCAAAGGGCCGAGATGTTGAGATCGAAGGCGACGACTGCTCTATCGGCTACATCAATGCATTGGTCGCGCTCCGGTCGCACGTTTGCGCACCCACTCGTGCTCGAAGCGGCCACGATTCAAGTCCAGTCGCTGTCTGCGTTCCAGTTCGCCCCCGTCGAGTCTGTGGTGAATTCTGCGAGAATCACCTCCAGCCAGACCGTCACCGAGCCGTCGTTGCCAAGCGCCCCCACTGCATCGGGACCGTCTGAAACCCCGCAGACGTCTCCCCTATCGAACACCTCGCCAAATCCGGCTTTTTTTGCATGAGCCCCATACAAAACAGTCCGTGTCGACCTCATCGCTACCGCTACACGGGGAGTCAGCCCGTACCGAGGTGGTTCGGAGAGGTCTATGATACGAATGGATACGACTCGGAAGCCATCGAGTTAATTGTCACGCCTCCAAGTACTCCTGGGTCCACTGCTACTCGGCGGACCACCGCCATGCTATCGTCGACATCGTCATGTACCAGTTCTCCCTCTGTCGTCGTTGTCGGTGACACGACTTCGTATTCCACCAGAGATGATTGGCGCCCCAAAGTGTGGCCTAGTGACGTTGACGTCATACAAACGCAGTACAACCGCGTCGGTGGAAATTCCCTGGAGTCAGCATTGGAGTGCGCAGAGGAGCCGGATGCGCATGTCGGCTGCGTTGCAACGCTGCTACGTGTCTGAATGCAAAGTGTAATCGGTTCTGCACAGAATTGCTCTTTCGTCGGTATTCCGGGAACTCATTCAAGGAGAGCTCGGTGCTAAAGATAAGCAGAAACCTGCGAGCTGGAATGCGCGGGCTCACTGCTACATCGGCGACACCTACAGGCGAGGTGCTGGGCCAGTATTTCGGTCGTGTGCAGCTCTTTGGGTCTCCCGCAGAAACGGTCTCATCAACGAGGGGTACCGAATGCACGTGAAGACCAAAACCACGGGCAACAAGTATGTGGGCATTGACGCACTAGAGGCCGGGGGTAAGGTTTGACTCATGAACCACTCGTGCAATGCGGTCGCGAGATTCCATGAAATGCAAACTGGGCGGGAGTTGACTGTGGTGTCGTCACCGTCCGCGATGTCTATCCGGGCGAAGAGGTAACAGCTTCGTACGGGATAAAATGTGGATCCTGTGTCGTTGCGATTGGTGGGGGTGCCAGCACCGTGACCTGCAAAACCTACCCAATTCCGGTTCTTTGCCTTGAAAATCCTAAGCTTTCTCGAGCATTCACATCTCGCAAGACCAGCTCTCCTTCCCAGACAGACTCGGCCAGTCAGTCATGAATCAGTCGTCAGTTACGTGCATATTGTGTATAGCGATCTTCCCCCTTACGAGGTTACAAGACTTTGCCGTTCTATATACAAAAGCAAAGATGTTGTGTTCATTATGAGTTTTTTTTTACTAGATGGGAAACGTTCTTTCTTTATTTTCACTTGAACCAAGTTGAGCCGAACGTGCAAGACTCCGACAATGTCGCGGGTGTGCTGCATAGTGTAATCATCAGGTGTGTTCAAGGTAGTTAGCATGCGCGACTGACTGTGGCGTACATGTGATTTAATAGCGCAGACGCAGGAGCGGCTATAAGAACTTTTCCATGGCGGAGCTGATGCTGCTTTGTGGGGTCACAGAAACGCATCCGTCCCCTCGACAAGAACACGTGGGAGCAGGTAGCGCTGGCTTACACATCTGAGCGACCCAGAGGGACTGCAGAGCGCGACTACGAGTCGCTTCGTCGAAAGTTTCCGAAGTTCAACGACCAGAAGAAGCCCTCCGGTATTAACGACAAGTCTCCTGCATCTTTGCGGTCCATCGCTTGGGCACACGAAATTCAATGGGTGAATTGAAGTGAAGGTCGGAGTGCGTACTTCCCACGACGGATCTGACGATGGCGAGGACGACGACGAGCTCCTTCAACACGTTGATGAAATCACCAACGCGAACTCTGCCGTGGCTTGCAATCTCAACACACCTACTCGTATAGAGCACGCAGAAACCGGTGGCGGTCGTTTGAAAGAGGAAGGAGAGGACGAAGTCGAGTCAGAAGATGAGGAACCAGCCGACAAGATCAGCCAGAATGGGGAGGAGTTGCTCTCTTATTTTGGTATCCCTCCCTTCAAGCACGGCAAACAGTAAGTAAAACGCAATATACACGAGTAGCCAAGACTTGTGCGTTCAAGTGGTTGTCTTCTTCACCTTACAGGGATGTCAACCTACTCTCGGTCTCCAGTGCAGGCTTTGAAAAGGTACTGGAAAAGAAGCCAACTCAGTACTGTGCGTCTCAGTTGTGGCAGGTACTGCAGCATCAGCCCAAGTTGGAACCTGCTAAACGGAGGCCATTGATAGCGTCCGATGGCATCTTTGTCGCGAATACACCACTGCATGGGGTAGTTATAGAGCACATCCCAGTCGGTGGCGTGGTTTGCGTGGTCACACAGCAGATTACCTTCACTTGTAAGGCTTGGTGGGGTTTGTTGTACATCACCGTGGCTGAGATAGAGACCTTGCACTATGTGCTGCGGACGGCGTGTCCACTCCGATGACCACCGACGTGCGCGCGGAGATCCTACGCGTGCGTGCATTCGAACTTCTTATCTCGTACAGACTTCGTATCCTATTCACACAAGGACTTCTCTCTGGGCGAGTTTAGTGTCATAGGTACACCTTAATCAAGACAAACGAGGATATAAGATGGCATGTGGATAAAGGGGGGAGATAGAACGCGTCACAAACCTACGTACACCGGCCACCCTTATTAGTCAGGCCCTCATTAAATGTGGTGGAATTTTGCGAGGGAGAAAGTGAAGTCCTGGTACATCTACATCTTGATAGCCTCTTTCAAACTCTGCTGGGTACGCTCGCACAATTTGTTACTAAGCTGGCTAACTTTCCAAACTCCATCGGCGGGGATATCCAGCCCACATTCCAGCATCGACGTTTTAGCCCAGTTTACCCCAGTTTTGAAAACTTCAAGATTAACTCGTCGAATGCACTCCGATGCTGTCTCCAAAAAAAACTTTTTTCCAGGATTCGCTAAAGCTCCTGACTTTGTCGCCCACTCCCCGTTGCGTATCGCTTACATGTTGCGTGCCTCGCGCGCGCTGCGCCAATGTGTCTTTATCCGCTGAATCGGAAACCGATCTGCAGGCTGAACACGATCGGTCGCGTTTGGAGGAAAAATAGTAGATATTTGTCTGTAAGCTTTGCCTGCTTGGTGCGCGTCGGGGCTAGCGTTGTCCATCCACAGTATGCGCTCTCCTGCGAAAGGCCCCCCAGGCCCCCAACAACGCACATCACGTAGCCATTCCATCATCATGACGTTATTGATGAATGCATTAGGCGTTGAGCGGTAGCATACACCGTCCACATTGTCAGGGAGGCCTTGAATTGGATGGCTCGAGTTGGCATTCTTGATGATGAGCATGGGGCAAAGTATCTTGGCCTTGGTACCCCCCCCCACACCCCCGTTAACAGCATACACACATCGTGATACCTTCCCGTCCTGTAATAATTTCAGTAATGCGAAATTAGTCGTAATTATGACGTGAGCATATTATAGCTCCAAATAAATAACCTGAATCGATTTTGCGATACTTAACCTCTTCAGAGCCCTGGAAGTCCAGGGTCTTGCCATCATCGAGGTCGATTACAAAATGACTCTCGTCCATGTTGTATATCTGATCCGGGTCAATCGTTTTGTCATCGAATTGCCTCTTTAACTTTCCAAGATGGGTCACAATAGAAATGTCGATCTGCAATTGCTTTTCTTTGCTGGCCTGCTTGTTGCCCTTTAAGCGACAATACACGATATTGAAGCGCTCCATGAAATCTTGTATACGACGCTCCGTAATTTTTTTCCCGGAAGGGAACTCCTCTAATCCTGAGAGCTGTGTTGTACACGGGATCAGTGCTGTCCTCTACAAGAACTGTAGTCATGTCCATAACCAAGCGAATCGAAAACTTTACGCCTGCGCGTCGTAGCCGCTCGAATTCACTCAATTGCCGGGAATAATGCCATTCCCACTGAGCCTCCAGCTTGCGATCACGATCCTGGAGAGCCTTGAAAACGAATTGTTGATGCTTGCCTCGATTGGTACTGGCGTACTTAAGTTGGTGCTTATCGCTGAGCTTGGCTCGAGTAGGGCCCCGCTTCTTCCACCAATCGCGAGCTTTGTTGAGGTTAACTCGCCGTGTATCTGAGCAAAACAGAGCTGGAAATTGAGCTACGGCTCGACCAACAAGACCTTTCTCGCCATTAAGCCCTTCGTCGATCTCCATACACTCCAAACATTTAACTCGGTTGTTCAGTGAAACAACGTGCTGGAGGCTGCGCTTGCTGCCCGTCGCCATTTGGAAAATGAACTGCAGGGATAGACATGTTATCTCTTACAGCTCTCTGCCACCATTAACCTTCTGTTCACTACTAAATGTGGTGCACGCGTAATTGTGGTGCACGACTAATAGTGGTGCATGACTAATTATGGTTGTGTTACTGGATATACCTCAATAAGTACGAAGTACGACTAAATAAGTCGCACGACTATCAAGAATGGCCGATGTACCAAGAGATGGCTGCATCAGGGCACGGAGTTGCGGCGCGTGGCTTGGTTGGGCGGGAATCGCTTGATCGGTTGAGGGGGAGAATCGAGAATGAATCGGATGGCCGACGATCGCAATGATTTTTGTAAAATATAAAATCGAGAATTAAAATTACCACTCGAAAATGACTACAGCTACAAACGAAGTTTGCAAATAAAAACAATTCTCACTGCTTACTACAGCGCCTTCGCGCAACCGGCATGTCTATTAGAATTTCGCACTTATACGAAGGGCGACGACACAGGCAACACGCACGTAATATATAAATTAGTAGGGGTATTGGCATCTGCAGACTGACAATTCCTTTTCACTTGCAGTTAATGAAGACTCTAAATAGTATTACTAAAACGATACATAAATTACCAAGAGATCAAATAATGGAAAAAGGACGGTCAGTGGTATCGTGTCTTTGCTCTGAATTAAATTTCAGAGAACAACCAGTCCAGGACCGATCGGTCAGAATGTGATGCTGACCGGCAGCGGCACAGCATTGCTTAAACAATGTCGGCTCGCCGCATTTTCTGCTATTTGTTGTGGAGTTCGAAATAATTCAGTGCATTTTCTCGTGCTGGAACTTTTTACGAATCTTGTATCCTCGCAGTTTTTTTGTCCTAGCTTTGTTCCTTTGCCGGGGAAATATGGTACAGTATATCACTTTAGCTTGCACCGACGCCATTATTGTCAATATCTAGCTCACTTTCGTTGAGCCTTACAGTAACTTCTTTCGAACTGCCCCCCCCCCAATGTTACTACTTCCCATTTTTTTACCAGTGTCACACTGACAGGGCTCCTCACAATGCGATGGTTGCAGGGCCGCGGCCCCGCCAATAAATAATGGAATTATGTTTCTTATTGGGCCACTATTGACATTTGAGTACCCATCACTATCGCCTTGTCGCTCTCATATCCCACAGCTGTGGAATCAGCGGAATGAAGCAGAACCGATGCGCCCAATGGATTCCGGGGGGGGGT
>AUPN01072370.1:0-11964 GCA_000439335.1 Phytophthora x alni | reverse complement strand
ATTTAGCAGACCCATGGCTTAAAAATAGGAATTGGCATATGTTTTTTTCATCGAGTACCATTGGTCAAATAGTTAGTGACCCTTAGTAGTAAACGACGCTTAGGACTACGATTATGCGGTACTGATGCCCCGAAAAACAATTGTCGAAGCGTGCAGTCACTCGAGCGCTCACGAGCGTGGATTCGATTGGAGTGCCCCGCTTGGAGAATGCCAGCGTGGTTTTTATTTAAACTGCTTCATACATGCTGCATGTAACATGCATGGATATGGAATCCAGCCTGGGTGTCAGGCAGCGCGGGAGGCATGCAAAGCCATCTCGCACCTGTATCAGGACGACTCCGTATATATCTGAGAACCAACTTCAACGAGTTTTCGGTCTAGCGGAACTTAATCCATTGCGGTCCAAGCTGCTGGGTGGTCTCCGGTTGCGACTGATGTGATGACCCCCACACGGTGTGTATTTGCCTCGCGCTTACCACGATTGTATCTAAATCGCTTCGTTATTATTAAAAATAGGTTATCCAGCTTCAACTGCATCCTGGGTTCATGCATGATACTGTACCGTATGATAGGAGTTCCTCGTCACGGTAGAAATGGTCCTCTGTAGGAGCACCGTGTTATTGCTGTTACAGAAATAACGGTGCTTCATGGTCGTGTATTCGATGGTCGATGTTGTTGTCTTCCTCCGACGCAATAACGGCGTTCGGTAGTCCTGCCTGTCGAAGTTTTGACCCCACTGCAGCTATCCCTCTTTCGGTCGCTGTGATCTCTCGGTGAAGAACCGCGGGGAGCGGTCTCTGTTTCGTGAGACCGAGCTCGCGCTGAATCTGGAAACTGGACTCCCGTTGAGGATTGGAACCACGCGGTTCTTGGTGCTGATCGCCGCGATGCCAATTTGGTGAGCAAGCGAGCGGAACTGCTCCCCAGGCTTTCTGCGAGTGCTATTCAGAGCGTTCGCAGTGCGTCTCGGAGGCGCGATACGATCGAAGAGTTCGCCATTGGGTCCTGCCATCTCGAGAAATGGGCGAAATACCTGGAAACACGAGAGCGGGGCGTCACTGGTGTCCAGGACGCTGGCGAGCAGCTTGCTCCAGAGAACTTCGCCTTTGCATGACGGGGACCCGTCCTCCGAGCTGTTCATTGCCCACCTCAGTCGCTGTCGCTGGAAAACCTTCCGCATCCACTGTTCCCAGACGGACGGAGGCATCGGGAAGGGAGATTGGCCGCCTTGCTTACTCTGCTTACGCTGAACCGCGTGGAGGAGGCTCTCGATCGCGATCTGCACGATGGAGAAGAATTCGTCCCCACTCAGAATGCTCAGCAGACTGCGCGTACGCAGCAGGAACAGGTCGCACGGCATCTGTGTCTGCACCGAGACGCTGCTCATGGAGTGGGTGAGAATCGCGCGTTCTCCGAAGTAGTCACCGCGCGTGTACTGCGCAACGGGCTGGTCGGGGCCTCGAGTCTTCGTGGTCGCCAATAGGTGACCGGACACCACGAAGAAGACCCCCTCGGGCATCCTCTGCTCCTGCAGGACGCACTCCCCGCTCGGATAACTGTCGAAGCGAAGGTGGTCTGCGATGGCTTGGGTCAGTCGCGTCAAACACGGGCCATCGCCCTGTGCTAGCGGGCGGAAGACTTTGAAGACGAATGCCTGCAGCGGTAGATCGACAATGTGCAGCACCGTTTCCTGACGAATCTGCGGTGGCAGCGTGCTAAACACCTCGTGGTAGACGACACCTCGGTGCGAAGACCAGAGGTTACTCAGGAAGACGTGCACCCGCGCATTGAGCGCTTCACTGACCTTCCAACGCGCGATGGTGTGCTCCACCGCGATGTGGTTCTTGCGGTAGTTGACTTCATTGTCGATCGACGAGATGAAGAGGCTCGCGGTCTCACCGATCATGAAGGCCATCGCCATGAGGCCTAAGAAACACACGATGCCAGCGAAGATGAAGCCGTTGCCCTCCGGCATGAACGTTCGGCCCTTCTTGATGAACGCGGTGACTGCGAAGAATAACCCGCGAAGCAGTCGGAGATTCAACACGTACAACGGCGTGTTGTCATCGACGTCGAGCTCTACAGACGGGAACCACGAGTTCCAGTCGGTGCTGTACCCCTCAAGGCCTGCGAACATGAGGTAGGCGCACGCACCCCAGTAAATGACCAGCATGTAGAGCAACGAGATGGTTTGGAGGCGACCCCATTCGTACGACACACTCTGGCGGTGGATCTCGGTCATGTAGTGCGCGACATTGAGCACCTTGACGCATCGGTTGGCACTGAGCCACGCAACTTCCGTCGGCGGGGAGAGCACGCGGAACAGATACTCGACAGGAAGCGCTGCGACGATGTCCACCGCCAACCTATTGCGACGATAGGACTCCCGGATGTCCACCTCGTACAGTTCCATAGCGAGCTCCGTCTCCTTTAACCGCAAGTTGACCCAAACGTCCACCACAAACACGATAAAGCAGATCGCTTCGAGGATGTTGGCACCTAACGAGAGTCCGTCCCAAGTCCTGCAGGCCTCGAATGCAACGCAACTCGGCAGCATGAAGGCTACGTAGAACGTGCTGGCAGTCACAACACGAAGCCAACTAATGTGCGACGGGCTCTGAGTCTCCAACACGCCTGAAAACCTGCCAAGGCAGTTGAGAGAGCGCCACAAACGCCCAGGAGAGACGAAGGCGCCTTGCACAATTTGCTTGGTGGGTAGCTGAGGAGCTTCGATGGGTTTCAACGCGACAGCACTGTTGAAACTGCGCACTACAGTCACGCCCGAGCTCCCGCGTTGCTTCATCTCTTTCTGCTGGAGCTTGGCCATCTGCAGAACGCGCGTCTTCCAGTCTGGGAACAAGTCGAACACCATCTCCAGCGAGTGTCTCGACAGCGAGTACAGAATGCAAGAAGTCTTGCTTAGTACCGACGAGGCTCGAGGTGCGTCTGCGAACAGCGCGTTCTCGCCGAAGAAATCCCCTGCAGATACGTCGCTGATCTTCTGAACAAACTTGCTCTCAATCATGCCTTCGGGGAGAGCTAGCGTGTCTTTTCTCTTTGGAGCGAACTTGGTGAGAATCCCAGTGAAGACGAAGTACATGTCCGTGCCGTCGTCCCCGAATCTGTACACGTACTCGTCCTTGAGTATCAACACCTGCTGAAACTGAGCCACCAGCATCCGCGTGATCGATGCGTCCATGCCCTTGAGGAACGGCACTTTTTCGATCATGGGGTTCAAGTTGAGCAGTCGAATGTCGGTCATAAGCGGCGGAGGCAGCCACCGCTCCAGCACTTCCTCCTGGGTGATGGAATGGAACCGCTTGAAGAACAAGAGCGTCTTGATTTTGGTTTGCAGCCCCGTCGGGAGCTTGAAGTGCACCAGAAGACGTCGAATGGAGCCCAACTTCGCGTTAAATTCGCGGTGCTCGGCGTTCGCGAGCTCGATGATGTCCGTGAAATTCCCAATCACGTACGCGAACAAGAAGAAGCCGACGTTGAGCGTGATAATTGTGAGCAGACACTGCGGCGTGGTCTGCGGAGGCTCACCGGTGTTGGAAGCTGACATGATCCCGAAAGCCCAGAAGTTGGATGCGAAGTATTGATGGAGCAAATCAGCCCCCTCCAAAGCCTTTGGCAGGGACCACGAGTTCTCCCCGAAGCTCGTTGTCCCAACTTCCGACCCGTGGAGCCCTGAAGCGTGTGAAGCGAAGTCGAAGTAGATGCAACCGAGAATGTGCGTCGCTAGAAACGTGTAGTACACCAACTTCATCATGCGCAACTCGCTCGTGAACTTGATGTAGCGCTGCTCTAAGGCTCGGAATTGGTTCGGTACTTTCAGTAGACGCACGACTTTGTTGAGATTGAAAAGCTCCCAGCGTCTGACGGATGGTAACCAGTTGATCATGAAAAGCGGGAGTAAGGCGGCGATATCGACGACGAAATACCACGAGCGAAGGTATCGCCTACGGATGAGCTTCAAGTCCATGATCTTGTTGCCGTACTCGCGATATCCAAGACACAAACGAACGTAAATGTCGATCACGAACGAGATTTCCAGCGCAATGGTGACCGCGTCTGTCGTGGTGGAGGACTCGGCCAGCGCGCCGAAGCAAATATTGATCAGGACGTGGATCCATTGCACGGTCATGGCAATGGACAGCCACGTTTCCCACAGTATCACGTATCTCGAGTCGGGATCAATCGCTCGTTCCTGTCTCGACAGGATCCACACGCGATGCCCAGTCTTTGGGTACTTGCGGAAGGCTTGGCTGTTGAAGGTCGACTTGGCCAGTTTGGTGTGAAGCAGTCGACTCTCAAGCTGCAGCAGCTCGGACGGAAGCGGCGGAAATACTGCGTAAAGCTTTTGAAGCGCATCTCTCGATAGAAAGATGACAACACACCCGCTCTCAGCCACCGCGTACTCGGTATACCCTCCTTGCATCGTGTCGACACTCAGGACTTCCGTCCCGAAGTACCCTCCGCGGGAGACTTTGGTCCGTCTCCCGCTCTTCTCCAAGACCACACGTCCTTCCAGTGAAAAGTAAAGCCCACGCGCGTTGTCCCCTCCTCGATAGATGTACTCTCCTTGGCCAAAGAGCATCATGACCGCATTCTCGACCAAAGTGTCCTCTAGATTGCTCAAAAATGGGCGAACCCCGGTCAACAGCGCCAGTGTCTGCAAAGCTGGGAGGTAGATACTCCTCAGTACTTCCGCTTTGAAGGAGACAGGAAGCTCGGTCAGCAGTTCTTCAACCGACGTGCCGCGGTGCGAAGCCCACCAAAAGTCCAGGAACAAGTTGACGCGGTGATGGATGGCGAAAGGCACGTCCTGGTGGCGTAGAAAGCCTTGAATTCGTGATCGAATGGCGAAAAACTCCTTCTCCTCGTGCGCTGAGGCAGTAAACCGTTTCTGAACATTGTCCACGACGATGGCAGTGATGACAAACCCGCTCAACATGAACAAGAGCGCCACAATGTACTCCATGTCGTTTTCTGGCTCGATACCTTTGCCCAAGCCGGTCAACTTGTGCGTCGCAAAGTAAAATGACCGCAAGTACTGCATCGTGGCGATATGGGTAAGTTCGGGGTCGTCGAGCGCGTACACGACGTTCCCGTAACCCAGAAAATGCGTTTCGTTAACGCGTCGAAGCTCCACATCACGGTACAAGAGCCACCCTTCCTCTTCGTCGCAGAAGCCGACAACAGTCGTGAAGCTGAAGTACAGACACGTTCCGATGTGGATCAGCAGGAAAAGTAGCACAGCGAACAGGATGAGGCGATACTTGCTACGAAGAGGGTAAATCGCATCGACCTCGTGGAAATGCCCTGGGACGCGCCACACTCTGCAGACAAAACACCACAACGCCAATGTTAAGTTCGTTCTTTGTGTCCAAGCTCACTCACTACCTCTCACCTTAACAAACGCGGCACCCGGGCTAAGCAGTGTAGAGTGGGGCGTGTGAATACCTCGTACGGCAGTGCGAAGAGGAAGTCGAACACAAAGGCACCTCGAAAGTATCGCGGTGCACTCTTGGTCGCATCTCGAATCGTCTCGGAGGCCTGTACGAAGGTCAAGTTGAAATTGCCGTACATGTCCGCCCAGAGAATCGCATCGGCGACACCATTCACCATATACACGAACCAATTCACGTCGTCGAAGGCTGGAAAACTGAGCTGCACGGGGATCAAGCACCAGTTGAATATCAAGACAACCTCCAGTAGGACAATCCACGCGATGCGAAACGCGCCAGAGCAATCCACACACTGTTTGAGTAGCAGATTGGCCCACCACGGCTTCGGCGCGATGGCATCGATTCGAGGAGCCGAGTATTCATCGTACACGTCTTTCATTGCATCCGACAAGCGCTTCTTCTTCATACTCAGAACTCGTTGAAGCAGTAGACGCGGTGGACGTCGAACTGTGGTGTGCGTTGGATGGCGAACTGCTGCAGTGGACGGCGTCACTTCCACTGGTGAGACCGTCGAGTTGGGGTGGAACAGCGTGGGGATCACGAGACTCATCTTCTTCTTTGGAGCGGGAGTTACTTGAGACCAAGTCTCCCCGTTTGCAGGAGTTTTCAGGTCCTGCTTGCTGCTCGCTCTTCGTGGCTTGATCCATGGTCGAGCTTCCCCAGGCGCCAGCTTGCTCTTGAGCTGCGTTTTCTCGATGATCGCGTCGACGACTTTCTTGATCCCGTTGGCGGCAGTCGGGTACGTGTCGAGAACCAACTCGGTGTGGAATCGGGAGAGCTTGTAGAGTACGCAGTACGTGTTGGTCACCACTGTGGCCGAGCGAGGGAAGCTGGAGAACAACGAAAGCTCGCCGACGAAGTCGTTCTTCCGGAGTTCTCGGATTTTCGCCTTCCGTCCGATCACATCAAGTACACCGGCATGGATGATGTACATCGCGTCGCCCGGGTCTCCGATGCTGAAGAGGGTGCACTGGGCGGGCAGCGAGATTCGCTCCAGCAAAGATGTTAGCACCTCGATGAACTCCGACCTGCAGCTGGAGAAGACGGAGATTTTAGCAACCACCTCTCGCAAAAGCTCGATCTGGACGTCTTTGCCGATTGATGGACACAAAAGCTTGGTCACTTCGCGGTCGATTGTGTCCGTGCCGGTGTAGTAGTGCTGCAGTAAGGAAGAAACAAGCGCGAGAAGTTAGTGGATAGAAGGAGGGCGTGTAGCTCAGCTCACATACTCTCAAATACTCGATAATCGGCTCTCGAACGTGGTCGGGGACCCGGTGGAACGTCAAAATGTGCTTGAGCTGCGTGATACGCGCCTCCGACACCTCGGAGTTGGTGGCCTCGCACTTGGAGATGAGGAAGAATGTGGCGCAGAGGTAGATGAAGACGGAGAACCCGCAGATGGCGACGGCGATCGTGAAGAAGAACTCATTGATAGTGTGGGGTAGCTCGCCTTCAAAAAGCCCCGTCAGGAGACCGAAGGCCCAAAACATGGACATGAGATACTGCGTCCGTGTCGTGGCTGCGTGCTCAGGCGGTGAAGGCAGCCAGTGGTTGTTGTGGAGCTCGTCATACCCGAAAGAGAAGCGGATACACGCGATGAAGTGCGATAACAACACGACGCCGACGAGCAGTTTGGACAGTTTGAGGAGCTCAAAGTGCCGGACGTAGACGTCGTCCACAGTCGAGAGGTATCTCGGGATTCGGTACACGCGCAGCACCTTGTGAGCTTCCAATACCATCGTCGACGTGGTTAAACGCACGGGCAGCGTGGAAAACGGGAGGATGGCGAGTATATCCACCGCGAACTCTCGAGACTTGAGGTATTTCACGTGCGTGACCTTGATATCGTTCACCAGGTTGCCGTCTTTGTAGAAGCCCGTGGTGAACTTGACGTAGAAATCCACGAGGAACAAGGACTCCATCACGTAGAACAGGATCGCGGCGGTGTTGTCACCCAGCGGAACTTCAGGCTGAAATGTGATGATGAAGGGGACGGCTGCGAACTCGTAGACCAGACTCACCAGCAGCACTTGGTACCATATCTTCAGACTCGCTGCCTGTGGGTCTCGAGCGAGTCTGGACGGTCGAATGATGATCTCGTCGAGTATCCCCGTCACGCTGCTGAGAGATCGAAGGCGCGACGCTGGCATTGTATACGCAATAAGGACACGTCGTGAATACTGTCGGGTAGTCCAGTTGAGTTGGTGTTGTCGCGTCCACCCGAATGTGTCGGCTTGCGATGTGATTTCTGAAGCTCAGCGCTTGACAATGAGCATACTGCTCGAGTCGTGGCTGGAAGGTGGCGATGAAGACGAACTAACTTAATCGTTACCGCCCGCTTTGGGCTTTCGGACGCCCGAGATAGTGAGACAAAGCAAGTTGGTTTCATTGTGAAGTTTAATTTGGCGGTGGCGCTGCGGATGCCTGCGTGGTCGACTTACGAAGGTTCGTTCGTCGCCGTCATCACCTCCACCTCAAATTATCAACGAGCACGAGCACGCGTATGGCCCGTCAGCACCACCCGCTTAATCCAACATGAGCATGATCAGCGGGTACGCCGTGCGAAGGGTGGAGGGCGGCAGTGTCTCTCAAGGTCGACGACGGTCGATGGCCAGTCTCTCGGTAGGAAGACGGTCGCTCGAGCAAGTCATGGACGCGTTTTCACTGCAGAGCCGAGCGAAGTCGCTCCTGGATAACGACGTGACCGATGCTTTCGACCCGAAATCTCGAGCAATGAGGGCGTGGGAGCACATTCTACTGCTGTGTCTACTCTACCAGTTGTTCATGGTGCCCTACTTTTTAGCTTTCCAGCCGCGTGCGGTCGCGACAGCTAATGCTGAGTTCGTCATGACGCTGGTGTGCGAGTTCGCCTTCCTGGTTGATTTCTACGTGAGAGCACACACCGGCTACTACTCGGACGGGAACCTCGTGCGCGACAAGAAACTCACGCGGCGACGGTACTTCCGCTCGTACCAGTTCGCGATGGACGTGATCGCCATTCTCCCCATCCAGGGCTTCGTCTGGAGCGACAACGACATGGTAGTGCGACTGGCATTGCTCAAGTTTGTGCGGTGCTTGCGACTCGGCCAATTCGTATCGAGTCTCGATGAACTCTACGCCAAGAACTTCGTCTCGCTCAAGCTGCTTAAGGTGGTGGTGTCCATGGCGTATATGGCTCATGTGTTGGCCTGCATACGCTACAGCTTCGGCTACAACGAGAGTCACACGAACCACTGGCTGCCTCCGGAAGAGGAAAGCCACCAGCCACTACACACCAAGTACCTGAGCTCCCTCTTCTGGAGCATCGGCATCATGACAGGCCTCTTCGAAGGAGAACTACCACAACACATCAGTGAGTTTTTGTTCACGACTCTGGTCGCTTTGTGCGGGTTTTCGATGTTCACGACACTGGTCGCCACCATTTTTGTCATCTCCAAGTGCGAAAGCGGCCACTCGGAAGCTGTGGAGGCGCGGATCAACCAACTTGTACATCTTCTGTCCTTCCACCGAGTACCAGAAAGCCAGCAAGCTCAGGCAGTCGAGTATCTCCGGGTACGTTTTGGTTTAGCTCTTGTTAGCAACAGAAACAAACACAAAAAACTGATATCATTGTTTTTCTTTCTTTTTTTGACATGTTTGCAGCGCTACTACACGGATGCAGAGTCGAACGACCGTGAGGCAGCAAAGAGGTTATGTCGCTCGGTGGCCAACGATATCCAAGTGGAGCTGCTCAAGTCAATATTCGCCCAGATTCCGATTTTTGAGGGTTGCAACGACCAATTCATCGTGGCCATGACGAGTTTGCTGGAAATGATCGCGATTCCGGCTCAGACGACTCTGTTTTCTGCAGGGGACGACGGAGACGCGATGTTCATCGTCCACTCCGGCGTCCTCGCCGTCGTTATCAAGTCGGTCACAGTGCGGGAGATTCGCAAAGGAGCTTGCTTTGGCGAGTTGTCCGTGTTCTCCTCCATGAAGCGAACGGCAGCAGTCATGTCGACCACGTACGCGATTCTCTACAAACTATCGCGTTTCCACTGCGAGCGAGTGCTGGATGGCTACCCACGATGCGCGATGCTCATCGATGCGCACGTCGAAGCGACTCTGAGAGAGATGCAAGGAGACGATAACTACATTGTGAACAGAGTCGTATCTCCAAACGCATCGATCAACGTCAAAACTACAGGACGAAGCAACTCCATCTCCGCTGGGCTGGCGGCGGGAACTTCAGCGATAACCAACACGCTGACTCGAGTTTTGGCCATGAACGCTGAGTACAACTCGAGACGAAGCCTCTCCGATGCTCTGACGCCCGTGAAGAAACGTGGCCTGGTGGTTCCGACGCAAGTTGAGTCGACGGACTCGCAGCCCGTATCGGAGATATCTACAGGAAACCACGGTAACTTAAGACACAGCCACTCCATCCACACCAGACAACCGTCGGTCGAATCGCTTGTCCAACCGAGACGCGGTGCCTGGCGCTATATCCTGCGCAAGAAGTGCATCGATCACCACTCGCGAGTTCGTCTGTGGTGGCTCGTCCTGTTGCAAGTCAACCTGTGTCACTCGTGGCTGATGGTCCCGGTTCAAATGGTGTTCCCCTTGTGGCAGCACCCGTCGTGGCTCACTCAAGCGATTGACACGATCTTCGCTGTCGGCCTGTTCGTCGACATTTGGCTGAACTTCAGCTTGTCGTACACGGCCGACTCGGAGAAGATCATGGACCCGATGCGCAGTGCAAAGCGGTACTTTGAAGGCCCCTTTTTCTTCGATCTCGTGTGTGCGCTGCCGTACGAGTACCTGTACATGGCGAGGTATGGGCTCCTGCGGCTTCCACGGCTGCTGCGGGTGCTGTACTTGAAGACCCACTTGAGCGAGATCGAGTACTTTTACCCGATGAACAACAGACGCCAACTCACGCTGCTGGGAGTGCTGCTCGTCATGCTCTTCCACATCGTCGCGTGCATTCACTTCACCATCTCGTACATCGAAGGCTTCAACCCGAACGAACAGGAAGCCTGGATATCGTCAACGAGTCTCTGTTTGCGTCGACTGAACGCCACTCACCTGGAGGACTGCAACGGCACGGTTTTCAATGAACACGCGAATATCAGCACCCTCCGAGAGATCAGCGCCTTGGAGTATTCGCGTTCGCTGTACTACGCAGTCGGAGTGCTCGCTTCGCCGGGCAAAAGCGTCGAGCCGGCTACCGACGTGCAGTTGATCGCAGCGCTGCTTCTGATGCTGAGTGGGTTCCTGATCACGGCCATCGTGGTCGACAACGTCCAGAAGCGCTTCACAGCGTCCGCCTTCGAGCAGAAGGAGTTCTTCGCAACCAGCACGCGCATTCAGCTATTTCTCCGTCGACAGAACGCTCCGCTCGCCATTCACCACCGGGTCAAGTCGTTTCTCGACTACTGGTGGTCGTCTCACCGTGGTGCTGTCATCGGAGAGTTGCTGGCGGATTTACCACGACCGGTTCGTCTAGATGTGCTGTGTAGCATTTGCTTGCCGGTGTTGCAGACGCTGGCACTTCTTCAAGGGATCCGCGCAGTACGCGATAAGCTCGAAGAGGTTATGGTGGAGAACGCAAAGTTCATTCTCTACGGCCAGGGAGAGATCGTGTATCGTCACGGAGACTACGTCACGGGGATGTTTTTCCTGCTGGAAGGAGAGGTGTGTGTCGTGGCGGCCGGTGGCCCGCCTCGAGAAGTTCCTCGTGGGGGATTTTTCGGCACAGCGGCGCTCACGCAACAGGAGCGTGGAGAGGGCTACACCGAACATGTAAGCGCGAACAGCGGATGCATTTTGCTGTTCGTATCACGAGACCAGCTCCACGTAATGGAGGCCATCTTCCCACCGTTGAAAGTCGAGCTCCTTACACTCGAGAAACGACTGCTGAACAACAAGTTGGCTAAGTCGGCAGTGAACAAGGAGATGCAGCGACGCATTCGACGCCAATCTACTGTCTTGATCATCCGGAACGCCATCTTCGGGTCGTTCAAGCACCACAACACTGTGTACGACCCGGACTCGATGTTTATTCTAACGTGGGAGACGTGGGTGTTCGTGGTCATGACGGCGCAGTGGATCCTTGTCATGTTCCAGTCCTGCTTCCCACTGGAAGACGGCCACGAGACCGCCGACATTATCATGGTTTTTATGGAGATCTGCTTTGTTCTGGACATCTACATCCGCTCACGACTCGGGTTCTACGAGTATGGCAACAAGATGATGAACGTTAAGCGCATCAAGCGCGCGTACTTTCGGTCGGGGACGTTTGCGCTGGATATCGCGGCGCTTTTGCCACTATACCTCGTGAACTGGAGCGTGCCTGAGCATGAGCGTTGGGATCTCCTCAACGTCAACAAGTTGCTGCGATTGTTCAAGGTGCCCAGCCAGCTACACGCATTGGAGACGCGCTACCTGAAGCGCACGACCGAGTTGCGTTTATTCAAGCTGCTGTACTACACGTTCATGTTATCGCACGTGC
>AUPN01071557.1:0-11281 GCA_000439335.1 Phytophthora x alni | reverse complement strand
GTCCAGTTCAAGCTACGCTTCGGGACTGGCGAAGGAGGCTGCAAAGTGACAGTCAACGTTGTGTCCGATTCGCCCTCCCTTGAATCGCTTGCGCTTTCGGCTTCTGCATATTAATAGCGTTAGCTGTCTGGGTTGAAGCACGCTATTTTTTCACGGCCTTACCGTGGCCGTTGGCGGGATCTATCCCCGGAGGCACGTGCTCCCTTGGCATCTTCAACAGTGAGAGAAAACCAACCTGACTGGTTGACACTTGCCGTATTTTTTGCCACACGCCTTCACCTGCAAGCAACCTCGATTTGAAAGGGTATTAAATACAAAAGTTATCCGAGCTGCCCTGAGATCAAAAGTCGGGGCAGCTGGGCAACTTTTGGGCGAATGTGATTGGCCCAGAAGTTGCTCCATTTAACCTTCCCTGAATGAAACACCCCCTGGATACAACTCTTTGATGAGCTGTTGCGCCGTCTTGCTATGGGTGAACTCGATGAGCAACCGTCGAGCAGCGAAACAAATGACGCTTCGGGTGAAAAGGGATATCTGTCTCGGAAGCGCGCTGCGCTGAATGCAGGACGGAAGACTATCAAGCGAGAAACACCGGAAGCTATGACCGATAAAACCGCAGCGAGTATTAAAAACATGGATAGAGCCTACGCTGAGAAGTATGGACACCTGAGTAAACGGATGGAGTTCGAGAAATAAGAGGCGGAGAAGCAACGAGCACACGAGCTGATGATGGAGGAGCGACGTGAGGATGCGGAGCGCACTCACGATGATTGGCATGCAGCTACAGAGCAAAGACGAGAGAAGTTTATGCTAGTCTGCTGGAGATAGCCCTCGAAAACAGCAAAGATGATAAAAGTGAATAGGCAGAGTTGATGATGAGAAGTCACTAGTTTATTCATTGTTAACATACTCGTCTAATGAAGGTGGCTTGAGATAAAAATATATCGATATCTGGTTGCCTGAATGTCTCAAACAAGTTCGAAGGTTGGTAAGTAGTGCGGCTACAAAAACATATTTCCCACCGGAGTTTGCCTTGAACGCATCTTTTTGTCTCAGTTAACGAAAGACCAGTCAACCTTGACCCTGCTATACCCCACTCAACAGCCTCTCGCACGCTACTCATCCTAGCGATGAAAGAAGTTTTGGTTGCCGTTTTACGAGTTGGAAACGGGCAGCAAACGTATTCACTGCACCCGTAAGCTGGATTGCCGTAGATGGCTTTTCCCTTGAAGGATTCGTCCTTGGAAAATTCGTCTAGGATTCCACTCAAACTAAGAATTGTTGAGTCATGTCGCGACCTAGGATGGGGCCGAAAAGGCTGATGATGATCCCATCGGGTGTGGTAATGGTAGCATGTCAATTGTGTGGTGTAGCGGGATCAGCAAAATCTGCGAGATCGCTAATCCAACTTCCCAACTCACGAACACCGACTAACGGAGGGGGTACTCCGATCTGCCGTGATGTGTGCTGAACTGGGTCACCTTGTGTACCCGTCGGTAGGGCTGGATCTTGCACTTCAGGTGTCTTCCGAAGTGTCAAAGCCTTGAAGTCGAGACAGCCTTGGCGAGACGCGGGGATAGGGTGGAGCGGTGTAAAAATCTTCACGCAGCTCGCAGGTATACTTTCAGATCAGGTGGTCTTGTACCTTGATCTGGCGGCCTGGATCTGGATCCGGCCGTGGGGTTGCCTTTGCGGGGCTCTTGTCCTTTACGTTCCTTTCCTTGCGATGCTTGCCGCTTCCTATAGCGGGATCTGTGATTGTTGAGCGTCGAAGACCCGACCGGCCAAGCTGTGAACTCCGGTGGATCTGGGATCCGCACTTGAGGGTAGATCACTAGGAAGGACTAAATCTGGCCAATATATTATCCAGTCTTAACCAACGCTAGATCTCTTACCGCTGTGTCTTCTACTCCTCGCAGGGCCAATGCAGTTCCCGTTTCCAGGCGAGGCATATGGCGGTTGCGGTGTCCAAGCCAAATTCGATACTGATTTATGCTGAAGTCCGATCCCATCCTATCTACCTATCCTCCTATCCAGCTATCATCCCATCAATGTCTACCGGCTCTGTAGCCTCCCTTTACCTCCACTATGGCGTCATCCAGGCCTCCGGCGTGTCGTCATCGCTGGATCCGCAATACTGGATCTGGATCCGGGGTATCAGATTTGATACCGATCTGGGCTCCACATCCAACTCACCCCGATCGTCTCTGGGCTACCTGATCTGGGCTGCGACTGCTTGCCCTTTACCCGTCCTGGTCCTATTGACGCTTGTGGGTCGTCTCCCCGCGTTTCACTGCTCCTTCCTTCGCGCCAATCCCGTTAGGTCAGTGTCTCGGATTAGTGACCGGTCGGGTCCCAATCTCTCACTCGCCAGTCAGCTTCGATCTCCGATTTCTCGGATCTTGCTTCTCCACAATTGAAGCAATGGCGTCTCGGGTGACCGTTGTATATAGCACGTTGCAGGTTCTCGTAGTCTGATAAAGAATTCTCACGAGCGCTTGGACGCGAGGCGTACTGTTTTGTGCCATCGATAAATGTCCAACATGTATTCAAAAGCGCTCCTTTGCGGGTGATTGCGTCGCAGTAGGGTCCCAGTCGCTTGAGCACTATAGCCCGATTGAAATAGAGAAGGTCCATGGTCTTCTCGTAGAGAAGATCCATTACATGCCTACACACTCGGCTATAACGCCCTACAGATGTCGTTCGACACACGAACCGTAAAGAGTGTCTAGGGCTCTCGAAGACGGCGGCAACCCATCGCTAATGCTTCGATAGTCTGCAGTGTGTCGTTCTCGCCAGTGCGAATTTCATGTCTCGGGAGCTGTAGCTTTGTCACAATGAGCTGCAGCTGAGAAATGGTAAAACCGTAGCAAACTCGGGCAGTGGTATTGTCCAAATTGGGGTCGAAGCGGTTTGTAAAGTTAATTTGCGGGTGTCCTTCAGGCGGTCGGAAGTAGTTATTCGCACACGAGGAAGCGCATCAGCTTCAGGAAGCGCTTCTTATGCCCGCGAGATGCTACCCAGACCGCACTGGTGACGAGGTGAGCTTGGCGTATGGTCAGTCGAGGCGCTACGAAGGTCATGGTACATGGGTAAGCTTGCTCTTTCGAGAATGGGGAGGGGGGCTTTCTGAATCTGAAATAGCTGTTGAGATAAGCGCCACTTATCTCAACTGAAATCAGATTAGAGAATAAATTGTGAGAGGTTCTATCCCCATCCAGCTGAATCTCAACTGAAATTGGCCAATTAGAGGGCTCCGAAAAGTCTCTTTTTTATACGTTATTAACCCTTTCACGGTAGAAGGGCACATTTCTTGCCCTATTATGTTTGCTTTTGCTTCTCTTAGTGTTTTTTTGGCGCCTTGGGCCTTCTATGTGTCGTTCATCCGAGTGGTGATGTCTACCAGCAGGAACTCCCGCTCACCGTACTCCTCAGTGGTACCCGAAGAACGCATGGATAAAGCTGCTACTTTTGATGCTGACGAAGCAAGTGACTAAATCGAGTTCTGAGAGCAGGCCTCTGCTTGTATGCTATAAAACTGTCGTTCATGTAACAACGTTTGCCACCTCAACGAAGCTCTTCATGATGCCATTCATGGTCCTGACCGCAGTTTCCTAGGGCTTCACCACACTCATCGCGCGGAGCAGTATCAGGTCGTCGCTAACGTTAAACTTCTTGCGTGCAGAGCCCTCTCCTTGGCTTGGCCCGGAATCGGCATCTGCTGCGTCTTCTTGCGTAAGCAGTTCTTGACCCTCATCACTGAAAAGCTCCGAATCCGCTTCTTCAATCATAGAGTCCATGGTGTTTGGTTGTGTCTAACTGTCAGACTCTGACGCCCTCTCAGGTGCTGAATGTTTCCGAAAGTTTCATTTGAGGTCCGAATGGGTTTCGATTCAGATGCAAAACCAATACATCTAGCTGAATCTGAATCAAACCTTAATCGCTCCGAAAGGTCTCTAATGACACCATCTGTGATAGCGCTCTCATCACTGGAATTGGAACCTCACGATAGATATGAGGATGTCAATAAAACGTGGTATTCATTACTTATTGCGACGATAGAGACAAAGTCTGTTGTAGATCGTGCCGACGTGCGCTCGTTTGCTCGCTTTGGTGTCGTAGCATAAAGCTGGGGGAGCATTGCAGTAAAATTGGTGTCGAAGACTTCGTCGGCCTCGCTGAGAGGCAGATCAGATATTCTCCTGGATCCGCCGGTCGAGCTGCCGTATTTCTGTACAGCTTTTTGGAGATATTCCCTTACTTATTTTACCCGCGAATGCCGCATTTGATGCTCAGGTTTAACAACGTTGTAATGGTCACCGCTGTGTCTGTCGTAGTACTGCGCTCGCTGGTCGCTACGCTAGTACTACAAAGATGGGATGGCCTGACGGAACGAAAACTCGTAGTTCCCCGCCGGCTACTGATTACACAGCAACCTATTTATTCGCACTCTACTCGACTGCCCTGCCCTAGCAATCGGAACGTCCTCGCTGCACGGACGCCGGAGCTTTTCCCCTATTGCGCGTGCCTCTCACGTCGCCGGTACTTCGCCAACAGTAGCCACGACTTCTCGTCCTCAACTTCGTCTGCATCTTGCTCTCCACCTCGTCTCTCAACTCATCCGCACCCTTGTTCTCCCGCTTCGCCTCGTGCCCGTGAACCGCCACATGTTGCACTGTCGCCTGCTGTCCCTCTTCTGCCGGTTGCGTGCTGCGTGGCAAATCTGCGACTGAGACCCTTTTCAGAGCCTCAGGATCCAGCCCGCTTCGGAATCCAGCTGCCCAGCTTTAACCACGCGGCGTCACAATGTTCTATCATCCCTCGTGGTTCCACTCCAGCTGCGCCAGCCACCTGCGGTCCGCCCGCATCTCGGCGATCTTCGCCAGCATCTTGTCGATTCAAGTCCGAAGGTCGGCGATCCTCGCCATCCACTTCACCCGCGTCACCCACTGCTGCGGCCCTCCGTAGACACGTGGGCACACCCGGCCGCGGTTCGTTACACGCCGTTCCCACTTCCAAGGCCTTCCACATCCTTGCTGCTTGTCCACAGCCGCTCGTACTCGCGGACCGACAACCAAACTACTCCCTCGTCGTCTATGGGTCCACTTGCCGCCCTGCCGGTTCCGGCTGCTGGCTCCACGCGGTATTCGAGGACGTAGTTGCCTGCCTTATTGCGCCGTCGTCGCACCTCCACTCACTCGGTGTTCCAGCGATGTCGCACCTCTCCTATCGTTCTCGTCGGGCGTCGTCGCGTTCGCGCTCTTATAACTCCTGTTGCTGCGCCAACAGGTGCCGCCGCTGCTCCTGTAGCTTGTGCTGGGCGCGCGCCATATGCGGCCGCGGCCTCGAACGCTTCATCCTCCAGCTGTTGTGTAATGTCTGCCGCTTCTTGTTGCAGCAGAGAAGTCGGATAGTGATAAGTGACCAGGAAGGAGACATGCGCGATGTACTCCTCGCCATCCACATCACACCGTCTGACCTCGAACTCTCGTAGCCCCACGGCTCCACCACCACCATCGGCCCCATCCAGAGATATCCAAATTTAGTCGTCTTCGGGCCTCGAGGTGGCCGAAACATCCACACCATATCCCCCGTCCTGGACTCGCGTCCGTTGCGCAGCATTTTGACAACATCGCCATCGCGATACGATGCTGCAATCATACTGTAATCATTCGATATAGCCTGACGGTAGTCACCGCAAGAGCACTTGCTTTCGTCAAGAATTGTATGGCGGGGAAGTGCTTGCTGTTTTGCTCTAATAGTTCCTCGGCCATAGAGACCCTTAAGCTCAAGTTCTTGGAGAATCTGAACGGACGTGTAATAGTTGTCCGTGTTGACAATACGATTAGTCGCGTAATAAGGGCATGAAACGACTTCAAGTACATGTTGACGGATCTTCGAGGCTTGATCGAACTCCGCACGTAGTCACCGAGCCTCTTCCTGACCAACGACTCCGTCCAAGCGGTCAGCAACATCGCAACGATTACAATTTAGCTTGTAGTTCAGGGCGATCCATGTAGACGAAAACCAAACCACATGCAGTCGAACTGGTACTTCCCCGTAGGCTTCATCAGATTAAAAACGATCATATGGCGCCCTTGCTGAGATCTACATGCGACGCTGGCTTCATCTAACGCCATATGCCGCCCCACGTCAACATAGAGTCCTCCAGTAATCTTCAGCAAGTTTAGCAACGGTCTGATGCGATCGGCTGCGTCACGTTCCAGCGTTGTTGGGACAGCATTGAAGCTGAAGCATCGTCTCAGCAGTTTGTACCGATTGAGAGGCATTAAACTATCCAAAGATGTAGAGCTCCCGCTAAAGATCTGGTCCTCTGGCTGAGGTCTCCAATAATTAGCTCATTCCTCTTTCTTGTTCAGAGCCATATAGAACATAATGCCAAGGAAGGCCATCGGAAGTAAACGGCCGCGAAATTCGGATGTCGAATGTGACAGCGTACTTGTTGGTTTCAAAAAGCACTTCCCACCAGAAGTACATCGGCAAGTACGCAAAAAAGCTCGAAGTAGCAGAGTGCTCAAAACGATGTTTGTACTGGGGCCGGATCCTTGTCATCGCCGAGCCATCCGGACGCTCGAACAGATCCCGTGGCTCTTCCACCTCTCCAACAGGTTCAAAACGCATGTTTTCAATGGCTTCAATTTCCTCGAAACTGGTTGGGAGTAGAGAGCCCGGGTCGAACTCTTCGTAGTATTCCAAGATGTGGCAGTCAGCGTCCCCATCTACTTCAAGTTCATCAGCAGCATCTTCCTTCACCAACTCCTGCCAGTCTGGATTGTCCTTCTGGCTTGTTTGTAACTCGTAATTTTCGACGCCTCATTGTACCACACCAATGCTGATATGTTCAACAGCTGTCTGGAATTGGCTGTCTAGCCACCTAATTTCAATCAGCGAGGCAAATCGTCCGCGAAAAAGTCCTCGACACACCCGTCCAACAATAAAGGCCGTCCCAACTGGACGATAGTGCTTGGTCTTCACCCATTGTGCCTTTTCAGGAGAAAACGCGGCCAGTTTATCCAGATACACTTCTTGCAGCATTAACAGTGGAGTTTGTTGCGAGGCACCGGGCGATCTTGTGGTCATAAGCGTCGCACCCGCTTGCGGTGTATCCACGTCAGAAACCTCAAATGATTTTGGACCCTTGGGCTTGCCATCTCCACTGAATATCAAAAACACCAACACGACAACGTATTAGTTCTAACGATGACAGTGTGAACCATTAGTAGTATTACAACCTGACACGGTTGTTGATGCGCAACCTCGCCCGCGTTCACGTCCACGACCACGCCCTTATCCTTCGCTGACACTACCTCTCACACAAGATGCCATAGCTATGCTTGACGTCGTGGTTGCACCCGTCACCGCCACGTCATTGGCTTCTGGCTGAACAACATTGGCAACACGGGGCTGTGCATCCGATACACCAGAAGTGGCTGAATGCTGGTTGATACTGCGTCCAGATCTTTTGCTGTCCCGGCCAGTCATACAAACGCAGCACGGAGCACTAGCGTTGTTCCACCTGACACGGTGGCTGAATGGCGTCCTCGCCCACGACCACGCCCTCGTTCTTGACTGGCACCATCTCCCATAATAGATGCCACCACCGCGCTTGACGTCGTGGTTGCCATCCCCATTGTCGCCACATCGGCTTCTGATTGCACGAAATCGACTAGTCGGGGCTGTTCATCCGGTGCATCAGAAGGTGCTGAGTGCTGGTGGATACGTCCGGATTCTCTCCACTGCCTTGGTCTATGAGTCACTAGCAATTGCACAGCACAAAATACTGTAGCCGCAACAAAAACAGTATGAAGCCTAGCGTGAGTCCACCTGACACGGTGGTTGAAGGGCGAGCTCGCCCGCGTCCTCGCCCACGACCACGTTCTCGTCCTTTGCTGGCATCAGTTCCCCGACTAGATACCGCAAATTCTCCCGAATTGGTCGTCATGATCGCTGTCGATGTCGCTGCCGCACTCGCTGTCGACGTCGCTGCCACACTCTACTCGAAGTCGCTGTCGCACCCGCTGTTGATGTCGCTGCCGCCGCCGCAGTAGCTCTCGACAACTCCGATTGTGCACTTGATGTCTTCGACCCCACGAGTCTGCCGTGAGTTACGATGTGGTATAGCGGCTGAGTCACGCATCGATGACACAACTTGAACATCACTCGCTTCTCCGACTATTTCTGTATTCCGCTTGTCCACTACCTTCACCGACCACACCGGCTAATAAGGCATCGACCACGCTCATTTTAGTACCTGCACGCATAAAACCACAGACAAGCCTCGTACTGTAACATCGCCACTCTCCGGCTTGTCCAGCACAAGCGATATCACGATGTGCATGCTCCGCCTCCACAGAGCTCGTTCCGTCGACACTTTCTAGCTCGTGTACTTTGTTGCTGCCGCCTCTGGGTCTTCGGCTGCTACAGCACTGAATTAGAGTACTTAAACACGCACATGCACACAAGTATAAAATCGTACCTGCCAATTTGGCGGCGTGTAGAAGAACAGCACTCTCACCAAGTAGGAAATCAATGACTTCCTGACCGGCTGGACCCCGGCCGAATATACTTAAAACGCGGATCCAAACTATTCCTGGGGGGCGGCTACGAGTACCAGCCTGCACTCTTCAGTCACGATCACGCATCGTTAAACGCCACAACGCCCCTCCCAGATCGCTTGGGGTCGGAGTCGATCGTTGTAATGGGGCCAGAATTGGCTGGTGTCCTTTTCAAGGAAATCTGATGTTCTCTGGTGGGGACCACAATCACCGCGTGTCGCACACCACTGTGAGGTGCTATGCACCAGTGCCTCTCAGGCAGAATATTCTACGTAGACCTCCCCAGGTAATTTGTTTAGTTAGGGGCTGGTCGTACTTAAGGTTCAGCGGTTCACGGGAGTCAACTGCTCAGGAAGATCGCAATTTAGACAGAGATTCAGTATACAGATAGAAAGCAGTAGATAGGAACTTGTGAGTGATATTAGTACACGTCAGTTTAACTCTAGCCTACACGTGTGCAAGTCGTTCGGTACCCGGTACCTCAGGCAACCGGAAAGGCAGAACCTTTTGCATAACAAGCAACAGAGACGCCGGGCGTCTGTTGCGGTTAGCATGTTATGCCGTGTGACCCCCGTCACAATCGTGCTGGATGCCGTCGCCGCCTGTAGCAGGCTACATATTCGGTTACCTCCACCTTGGTGCAACAAGCACTAATAGATAGATTCGGGTGGTCCACATTGCAGTGTGGTTACCATTCATATTTGGAAGCAATATTATTGGGTAGAAAGCGCATATTTCCACCAATAAGAGTCATACATTGGGCCAGAATTTCTGCCAACCACTCATTGGCAGATATCTTTATAGATATCATTTTGAGGAGGCAACCACAGTTAACATTCAATTCAGTTATCATTTTACCACAAAAGCTACTAATTGTACCTTTATTTAGGTTTAACTATACTTGTGGACACATGTATACTTAATCTAAGTTAAATACACCTACGATTCCTCATACACGTGCGCTCGCGTGTAAGCAAAGGTATTGAGCTAAGTAAAAACCCATTACACCTGGTAGCACTTTGCAGTCCGTCCAACAACCGACTAAGTACACATTCGTATGGAATACGAACACGGGGCTGAGAACCTGCCTGTGGACACGAAAATGTCCACTGGTAGCCCGAGCGCGGTTGCAACGCATGTTGCACGCGGAGACTTTCCCCACCTGGCGGATCCAGAGTGGGAGGCGCTCCAACGATTGGCGACGGTCAGGCAATATCGACGATGCTGCGCACGCTATCGCCAACAGAGCAACACTGGGCTGCTCTTGGTTTCAGCATGAAGGAACAGCACGAGGCAGCTGCTCGCGCTACGGTGTCGACTCCGTCCACACCGCGCGTGGTGTCGTTGAAACTCCACGTGAACAGCAATGTTGGAAGAGAGGGTGGGCCTCTCCTCTGTTGGCTTGTCGAAGTTGACACTGCCATTACAGCTCGACGTATCGTCGATCCGTTGTCCAAGGTTGCGTTCGCCGTGTCATGCCTTGGCGGGCGAGCACGGCGTATAGACGCCGACTCATTGATCGTACGTGCTAAAGCACGTAGGATCAAGGAGGAGCTCAAGCAAGCATGCGAGTCCCCGCCAAACGAGCTCAGATCGAGGGCTGAGTTCCTCGACCTGCAACAGGGCAAGCACAACGTACATGCTTACGCCCAAAGGGCGCGGTACTTGGTCTCGAACATCGTGACCAATCCGATAGACGAGGCGACAAAGGTCGTCACGTTCATGAAGGGGGTCTGTGAAGACCTATCTCTTCCGAGAATACCAAAGTACTCTCGAGGCTGCGATCACGCTCGCCATGCAAGAAGAGTTTAGCTTGCGGCACGCTAAACTGCATGTGAACGTCCCACGACCGATACCGTGTCCGATGGTGAAGCCGTCGAGAGGTCCCCCAACCGATGGACCTCTCGAGTGCGACAGCTGCTGGATCTCAGCAGCGTCGTGGGCCAACGAATTTCCGTTGTTTCCGACGTGGAAACAATAGTCACTACGCCCGTGAGTGCACAGCGTCTGTGCACGCGGGCAAGGGTCGACGTTACTATACCGGGTATCGCCACGGGCAATAAAAAACTAAAACTACCAGCAGGCGCGGGGCGCCCTGTTGGTGATGCAGTCGAGCGTGTCGACATCGGACACGCTGTACTGAAGACTGTTGCCCCAGTGAGAGTCATTCTCACTGTAAGAAGCCAGATGAAAAGCCAAACCTTGTCATCCGGGAGGTTAACTTGAAGAGAGAGAGGTCTCTTCGTGCATTGGTGGATTGTGGTGCATTGAACAACATGCAGAGCCTATCGAGGCTTGACTTGAGGAAGTAGAAATATATAGTCGGTTGGAAGTAAGACTAGCGATGGGTATATTTGTTAGAATCAAGAAGTGTGTCGTACGCTGAAGCTTCTCGTATCGGAAAAAAGCTCGAAGGTGAACTTATCGTACTTGACTTAGACGAAAAGTTCGACATGGTACTGGGCATGCAATGGCTTGTACGGCATGATCCGCTGATCAACCAGACGAAGCACACGATCAGAACTTCGGGATTAGCGGCGCGAAAGTGAGGGATGGCATTCAGGCCGCCGATCGCTCACGACCCGGTGCCGACGGCTTAGCCCACGAGCTCGAGTGAATCTCTCGTGAAGGTTCGTCGTCTGGAGCTCCGCCTGGCGGCCCGTCGCCACTGTGTGCGGCCTGCTGCGGGGCGATGCGGGTTGTAG